>VBVQ01000005.1:78952-106090 GCA_011636635.1 Tetramorium simillimum | reverse complement strand
CCCCCCCTACGACACGTTCGCGATCACGGTTCGCAGTACAGAGAATTTCATCACGCGCCGGAGGGGGATGTCGATCATGGTAATGGGCTCGGCTTCATTTCGTGGAAAATATCTTTCATGCGGCACGTACTCCGCGAGGAGGTTCAAAAATACGCGGGGCGGAGAGAACCTCGATGGAGTTTCGTGCTCGCGCGCGCGGAGAACCTCGGCGGCGCGTGAGTTGTAAAGGCTTCGCGTGATTCACTCGAAATGTTCTGGCCGCGCGAGTCGGTACTCATCATGTATATATGTAACATGAAGAGAGAGAGAGAGAAAGAGAAAAGCGGGAAGGGGGAAATGTTCTACGGTAGCTAACGAGGCAAGTTGGAAACCTCGTCTGGTATCTCAATACTTGGCAATATGCGTGGAGTGATTTAATACGAATTCTGGCGGCAATAAATGTTTCAATTATCCTATAATTATTTACGTTCATAGAAACTCTCTCTCATGTTATACATTATTTCCTATTAAATATCTGCTAACTCTACAACTGCAACGTAGTAAAGTTATTGATTTTATTAAGGGTCCCGTAGTAAAGTAATAACGCTCGTACGCGGCTAATTACGGAGATAAGAATAATTAAACGACGGAGCGTCCATTCTTATTCAACGTTCAATTGAAATGTTAAAAATGGAAAACGGCAATTTCCTCCGACAAGGAAAAATACATTTCTCAAGATGCTGCCCCACCAATTCTAGGATATTCGATACGGTCAGTTGCGCGAGAACCGAATCAAAGAGGTCCGCGGATACAAGTGCATCCGGAACAAATTGAATTTGAACGGAAAGATCACAATGCGCGGAAGTCCGAGTACCCAGACTCCGAAAAATCCGGATAAAAGCGAAATACGGCCAGAGGTAGCACGCGTTCTGAATTTTCAAGCTCGCACGATTCATTCGGTCGGTTTGCTGCCAGCGGTCCCGCGGGGAAACGCATTCATGACACCACCGACATTCGCATAATAGGCTGCGGGATGGAAGCTGCAGCGTTGAATGCAACGATTCGTCTATCTTTACACGGGCGGGTCGTTGACTAGCAAACTGGCCGGAGGTCCCGAGCTTTTAGAGCCGGCAGTCACGTTACGTTAATGCAATTTGCATGCATTATCTAACGCGTAACGAACAGCGCCGCTAAGAAGAGAAGGTGGGATACCAGAGTCATTAACCCGCTCTAGAAAGCCGAAGCGCTCCAGAAAGTCGAAAATCGAAACTTTAATTTTGAACACAGTCATTTTGAGATAAATCAATATTTTGCAAAACCGTTCGTTCAAAGATTAGACAATTTTAATATATTAAATAAATCCTTTTCGAATTTTTTATTTGACGATCCAAATCGGAGCAGCAGTGATTACCGCAAAACAACTTTTCTTAAAAAATCTCCGATATTCTTATAGCTTCTTTATTTATTCATATTTATTATTCAAAAAATTATAAAAAATCTTTCGAACAAACGTTTTTTGCAAAAAACCTTATAGTTTTTTTTAATTCCTAAAAATCACTGTTTTTTTCTCCGATTTCCTGATTGATTGTGAGTGTAACCCCTTAAGGAACGCTATCGTAAAAAGAAGACTCGTTGTCGGAGAGGTTGGGACCTTGTTACAGTCGGTAGAATAATTTCCAGTCACTCGGAATCGAATACCTGTACGCGCGATTTCGCTTTACCGCTTGATCCCGCTGAATTCGATAGCTTTCAAGGTGAGTCGGGGTTATTCTCCGTCCCTGGCTCTAAATTAGCTTAACCGCTCGACTTCGTACTTCGGAACTCGGTCTGGCAGGAACTTCTTCGTCGGATTCTCGAGACTGTGGCCACCACCGTCGCAACAAGATATCTCGCTGACCGTCGCGTTTGCGGTCGTGACCGTCGGTTTGCCATGTTTCCCGCATTTGCCTGTGACTACGCCGGCCACGGATCTCTCGCGAGTATCTCGCCATACTCAAACCGAATTCGATGTATTCCGGACGAGCGAGTCTGCTCTTAGGTTTGTTGATTTTCGAGCACTGACCCCAAGGGATCTCAAATACGGAGTTTATAACACTTGACGATGACTATCGTTCAAGTACGCGCCAATGTACTTCGACATTCGGAATGTTCGATAACGGGTAATTAATTAAAACGAAACTGACATTGCTTGCAAAACGACAAAATAATTTCTGTTTTGTGTGAACGTTTTATATCTTTTGTTCACAATAATCATTCAGAGAGAAAATAAAGTTTTTATATATTTTTTTATGTAGGTATGTAATGTACGTGAGGTATGTAATGTGCGTGTTTATAAAATTTATTTCATCAAAATTACTTTTCTTTTAATAAATTGTGATTTAAAAATTATTTTATGATGTGAATTATTTTAAAAATACAACATAATTCAAAACTTATCTTTTTAAAAAAAGATAAAAAAGACGCCAAGTATACGCGCACAGAAGGGAATTGTACAAAATTATTTTAATTTATAAAACAATTTTAAATAAAAAATTACTCAAATCTATTTTCTTCTTCACAAAAATAATGATATTTAAGAATTGCGCTCACTAGAAAAATTAATATTTATACCAACTGAAAATCTATTTCTTCATTACTATTACTTTGGCTGCCATTCATAGTTTGATCTTATAATTAAGATAGACTTAAGTTTATTTTTAGATATTACAAGGATCATTTCTTTAATTACGTAATATTTGAAGATAAACTTAAGGTGATTTTAAATATAAAATCGGAGTTTTAAATATAAATAAATATTTAAATACAAATTTAATATTATTTTCAACTCGAATTATTCATGCGTTCGCGAATTCTTCCGCCCGAAATTTGCGGCGAGTTAGCATTCACTTTGTTGAGCAAGAACATCTCATATGGCATAACGTGTTAATTCGGTGATGAGCGAAGCGATAGGCGAACATCGCCGACAGTAGCGAGTCGACAGAGCGTAAGAAAAAAAGAGATCATCGGCAATGCAACAGTGGTTGGCAGTGCAACGACCGTGCAGAAACGCGCGCGCGCGCGCGCGCATGCAGCCGCAAATGACATCAGGATAATTTTCCAGCTCGAAAATCACGGGGCACACGAAGCAGCCACCGTGAACGCGCAACGTGCCGCTGACACTTCAACAAGTGGATACAGGCGCACGTGTCGCCGACAGTTTTGACATGTGTGCGTGTGCATGCGTATATATGCGCGCGCGCGCGCAAAAGAGAGAGAGGCAAATGCAGAGAAAAAGTGTGAACGACGCGAGAGTGCAAGTTCATCGAACCGCATTGGTCGTGAAAAGACAGGGCCGTTGATACAAATGCTTACCGCGGCTTACCGCGCGCGTTTAAATATTTTTAGTTGTCACCCACGTCACCGATCCGCGAAAAGTCGGGGTTACCGTTGGTTACACGGCGACTGATTTAACGGTATATCATTGTTATGCGAGTTTATCCCCGTTACGATTAGGGATAAAGCGAATTGAAACGGTTGTGCACATTATAAGACGACATTATATATCGACAATTTAAAAACGCGATGTTACGGAAATAATTTTTAAGAAGGAATATGCTAATGTACTTTTTATCGCTTTCGTGTTAATTGCAACAATTAAATTCGAAATTTCGGCCTGCGTTGGTTTGCAACACATTTCACGCAGAAACGTGCTCAACGTAATTAAATGTGTAGAGATTACGTTTTTAAAACGATAATCATTAGCTATGGAAAGCAACACTGAAGCGTGCCTTTATTCAGTGACTCGAACGTGTACTTAGAATCCAGTTTTTCCTTTTATTTATTTTTTTAATTAGAAACAGAGTCGGTTAGAATTCAGACTATTTCAAGCTATCCTCGACTGCGCGCGTTGAAAAAGATTTTTTTTTTTTTTTTTAATTTTAAGCCATTTAGAAAAATGCTTTCGGATAAAGGAGAAGTTTGTGAAAGCCAAGGTATCCCGTGTACATTCCTGCCCTGCGATAGAACCGTTCGGTTATCGCACACGCGATATCGTTCCTTTCCAGAGCACGTTTAATTTGAGAGATTCTAATCTCGACCGTGCAGCAGTGTGGGCCGTGGATTTTGCGAGGATTACGTCAATATTTACACGGCAAGCGAGATTCCAGCGGATTTTCCGACCGCCCCGACTACATACATACCTTTTGCCGCGACGAATCGCGAATTCTAACGGGAAGTTGTTAACTCCGAGAGGGATCGATCGCGCAGCGCGCTCTCGCGATACGGAATCGCGTATCCGGTATTCTCCGGAAACGAGCGAGGAAAGATACCGTATGCTCTTTTCGCGACAGATTGCCGATAATCGGGATGAAATATCGAGGCTACGAAAAGACGCGCGGACGTAACAAAGACATAACGATAATACGTCAGAAATTTTAAATGATTTTCTCTGTCAAAATCCATCTGTCTAGATTCCACGGACTGGTTTCACCAGTTTTACAAAACCGTTTGTAAAAGTTAATTTTAAGATAAGATATTCATCCGCTTATTTTTTTTAACATCTTCAATTTGACGTTTATCCGGAGGAAAGAGTTAATGAATGTAGCCTAAAAATATAGCTAATGATTCCTCTTCACATGAAGAACGAGTCCGCTCATGCAAATCGCCTCGTCTGGGTCTACAAGGCCGCATATATGGCTATATCTACGGTTACTGATTCGCTGACCGAAGGCGGATGATTAACCGACGGTCCTTTTGATGTGGGATAAACAAACACCGGCTGGTTTGATCACTGCGACGTATTGGCCCGGGCCGTGGGCCGACTGCGACTAATAAACATACCGGCCGCCGCCGACGACGATGTGACTCCTTCCTTCCTTTTAAGCCACTGGCTGGGATAACTACGCGTATACGTTAATTAAACGTCATGGAGCCGCGTGGAAATCGCTCGAGCGAGAACCGATCGATACCGCTGCGGCATTAATCGAATTCCGACGGTCTACCGTGCGTGACGTTCGGTGGCTTGGTCTTCTGGTGTACAACGACATTGGCGCGAACTTAGGTGGGCATCTCTCTCTCTCTCTCTCTCTCTCTCTCCACCTCTTGTCTCATAATAATTTATCTGCTATCGACAGATTCCGTTAGTGAGTCTCACTCCGAGATACCCGATCGCACCATTTCAATTATATGCTAATGCTCATCTCGCGTTTCTTATATTTGATTTTCATACCGTCGCTATTAATATGATTATCGATATTATACGTTTGAAAATCCATGAAGAATTTTATCAGCTCTATCATTGTCAATTGGAATTTTTTCACTTTTTTTACAAGACTTTCTTTTTTATATTCCCTTTATTTATTTTATTTTTTTTACCAAATGCAAAGTTGGTTCCATTTTACGTGTACAAAGTGTAAGGAAAACCGTGTCTGACAATGAGAATTTCGCGATTGTCGACGGCGCGGTGGCGCGAACGGTGGTTTAGAATGAGTCGTTGCTGAGAACGCTCGGTGGAAACAGACAACTTTCTACCTTGATTTTCTACGACTCCTCGAGATCGGGAAACGAGTTCAGCGGAGAAGATACTCTGACTCGCGGCGGAAATCTGATTTCTGCAAAAATCAGCGCCTTTTTATACCCGTATAAGAACCCCGAGAAACATGAGCGATGAAAAGATCGAGTGCCGTACGACGTTAGCATAAATATTGATGCTCGTACTTTGGCACAATGTCGTGAACCACTTTCTCGGACGGCACGAGCAATCAATCGCGGATCTTCGAATTAAACGTTTTCATCGACGTATCGAGCCTAGTCGAGCGAGGTACGATACGAACGCACGACGATGTGGAAGTTAGCCAAGCGAGAGATATAAAACGAAATATCGGAGCAGCGCGCCCGGGGAAAGCGCCGGCCGATGTCTCACGTGCCGCGTAAATATTGATGTAATCCCGGCGCAATATAACATATATGTTTGTATACACATATATATATACATATATATATATATATCACATACATATATCACAATCGCGCTGTATTGCGAATCGAACGCTGTTACGCAATGACGCAAATATTGAACCCAAACAGCGAGAGATTCCCTCTCAGTTTACATAAGCACTAATCTAATAACGGAAGATACGTAATTAAACCGCTGCGGTTTATATCCCCGCAGAAAATAACGTCTGCGGCCGGAGATCCACCGGTCCCGGTGTACATTCTCGGACGTTACCGGACCGGTCTTGTAAACAATGGGCACTCGCTTCCACGCGGAGCACAAACACGGCGCCGTATGTTTTCTTACAATTCGTCGCACGCGAGATACTTCCTACTTAGACCACCTCATCGTAATTCAATGCCAACACCGAGATAGCGGGTGACGAGCATCCCAGAGGCCGTCGGTTACCGTCGATCTGTTTGTTTTTCCGACGGAGTCCATTGTTTTGATATATCGGCAAAGTTCTGCGGGACGATGCAATCTTTTTTTTTTCGCGTATCTCTCTCTCTCTCTTTTTTTCGATGACCGGTAGCCTGCGGCGTGACGCGAATCGCATGCAGATACGGAAAATAAATTTGCGACGACGAATCGAATTCTCCCCTCGGATGGTTAAGTTGTTTATTATGTTAAGAAGATATTAATGCATTACCAGTTACATCGCAAAATGATTGAATATTTAAAAAAGAGATAATGGGAAAATTTAATAGATCGATCGAGAAGCTTTGTTTAAATGCGCATTTCATTAATGCATCCCGAATATATCAAAAGATAGAAAAATGTCCTTAATCAAAAGATAAAAAAAAGCAGTGTCCTCCAACGCTCGATTGTCATCATGTAATAACAATTCAAAATTAATGTTTTAGGAATATATCCTCAAGTAAAAAATTTCTTTGAATTTAGTACAGTATATTATCGGAGTACAGCAGGCATATGAGATTTTGCAAATTCTTTCCGCTTCGAATGCACAGATTATTTTTGTATATTTGATCCCGCTGTTTCTTTTTTTTCTCTTTACTTTCATAAGCAGTGTAATCGCGGGGAACACCTGCCCAGAATTCCGCGGTGAACTGGAGCGTAAAAGATACGCCGAGATATGCCTTAAGCGGCTCGATACATGCTTCAGTTGGCAAAAAGAAAGCTCGCTCGGATCAACTGCATTACCACAGCGAGCGCGGCCCTTTCGTTGTTAGGGTCGTCCTGTTGCCAGTTCAAAACCGTTGCTCGCGAGTTTGCCCGTCATCGGCAGGCCTCGAGGTTAAAACGTTGTGTGAATCGAATGAATCGAGAAGGGGCGGGTCGAAGTTTTCGCATTTACGCGCCGCGTCAGCGAATCGTGCAATCTGCGAGGGGAACACGGCGGCACGTAATTAATCGGTCGACTAAGCGGAATGCGTGGCGGTAGGCGAGATGGCGATGAAGAATGCGTATTGGAAGGCACGCGAGGTATCCGTCGGGGAAGCCTAGGGAAATGCCAGGCGCGTCGTCCCTAAGTGGTTGTGCGTGGAGAGGACGCGTTTTTTTCTTTTCCCTCGTCTGAAATCAGATTAGGGGTCTGCGTCGCCTTCGTCGTCATCGTCGTCGTCGTCGCCGCCGCCGTCGTCGCAGAGAACACGCAAAAACGCCGGTCTTTCGAGCTGCTTAATGGAATATGCAACGCGTGCAAATTAGTTTTTTTTTTTGCGATACTGTACGTATTATTATACAGTTCTTTTCGGGAGGGAAATCGAAAGAAGCAGAAGGGATTGAGCACTCGCATGGAGGAGCGCGTCTAAAAAATTTTCCGTTCCATTGTGCGAACGATTATCGGATGGGACGGAAACCAAACGGGAGAAAGAGAGAGACGCGAACATGCAGGCTCGCGAAAATCGCGTTTGCAAGAACAGATGGCAGTTTGTGTCGGGAACGAGACGGCTAATATCGTTCGTCTTATCGTAACGACATAACGTATTTTACGCGAATTTATTTCTTGCGACACGCCGGCTTATTATATCGCCCTGGAAGCGAATGCTCGAGAAGTGTTTTTAGTTCCGCGTCCTTTCGCGCAACACGTCTCGGTAAAGAGCTTTCACGCTTGAAATTGGATTAGCTGCGACAAGAAAGAGCAGTAATGCGCCCTTATTATTCTCAGCTTAGTAGGAACAAAAGTGTATCCTCACGCGAGCACAAAAAAACCTACCGGAGCACCACGCCGGAGCTACCCAGAACAGGTTGTAAATTAAATTCAAAAATATAAAGGATTAAAAGAGAGATTTGTATCCATCAACGCGAGTAAAAGGAGCAGGATTGACTCTAACAAGTTCCCAATTTAATCCCAATTAACTTATGATTAATGTAAATTGTTCTAATTAACTCGTTATAGTTACCCAAATATAATCTTGCTATCCGTTTATCAAAATTTTATTCGTTAAACTGTCAGTAATTTTAGCAAACTTTTTAACCTTTCGCCAGACTATGTACATCGCTGGGACATATATGCATGTCCCTGCAGTAGCGAAAAGATTAAGTTTAAATATTCCCATAAAGATATCATTAAAACGTTCTCTCGGATTACGGGGAATTTCAGAATCCGTGCCATATAATAGAGAAATTAAGACAAGAGTGGGCCGCGCAATTAAATCGTATTCGGTACGCCAAACGCATTATCGTGGCGTGATTCGCGTTTCCTTCTTCCGTTTCTTCCGTTTCTTCGGCGCACAATCTGGACAGACACGGCGCCTGGCAGAGGTTGGCCCCTCACCGCGTCGCGCCGACTTAACTCGTTTACTCCGACCCTTCTTTTTCGACGCACCGCCAGGCACAAACGGCCGCTGTCTCTGGCCCGACCTTCAATTTCCGGTTAACAAGTCTCTCGCTGTTGAGAGATATACACGAGCCGAGTCGAACCGAGCCACGCCACGGCGCGTCGCGCCGCGCCGCGCCGTGCCGGTTTCGACGTCCGTAACAACTACAGAACGGCGGGTAATTGCCGGTGCGAGCGCCGGAGACGAGCGATTTTCGAGGAGCGGAGGCGAATTTGTTTCGAACGTAATTACGCACATCGTCGTTCGTCCGTCTGTTTATTCAACCGATTCCTCCTCGTTCTTTTCACCCCGGTAGGCGGCGATGGTGACGCGGCGCCCGAATTAATTTCCCGCTCGCGAGTGCGCGAACTCTGCCCGACGGGCAGAATTGAAAACGGCCGGCCTATCCTGATTGCCAATTATCCAAAAAACCACGCCGAAGCGGATTACATCTGCGCGTTTAAAAATCGCCAGTGCGAACAATTTTTCCGCAGATTGCTCCAGAAGCAATCGTTAATGTCTCAATCGAGACGGGACGGACGGAAAAAGCGTCCGTTTCGACGCTGCTCGATCTCGTCGAGTCGCCGATCGAATTCCATTTCGTGGATGCGTCGAAGGAAGTCCCGAGTCATCGTCCGCGCCGCCACTGCACATTGACAGAGACACGATCCCCCTCCGAGGAGACAAAGCCGGGGGCTTTCAGGAGGATTGGAACGACTAGTTCGCCGCGGGGCGATACACGCCGTCGACGAAAAATGAGAAACGAAGTCAACGACGCGACGCATGGCGAGTCGTCCAATCCATTAGGGGCGGATCCGAGACGTGGCGGCTCGTTTTGCAAATATTTGTTACATAAATCTGTCCCGGTAGAACGGTCGCGCGACCCCCACGGCGAATAACATTCCACCCGACTCGTCGTAGCTCTCACTCGCTGCCTACGACGAAGATTATCCTCGGCTACGATAGCGTCGCGCCAGCAGGAAGCTTCAAAAAGGAGCAATGCACGCCGCCGACGTCGATCTAGATGAAACGAAACGAGAATATCGGTTCCCGAGAGTAATCCCCGAGAACTACGGAAGCCGAAGATCGTATCCGTGTATGAAGAATTGCCTCTTTGAATTTTCTATCTCATAAGACACAGTTATCTTTTCATTAAATATTTTATGTAATATTCATCCTTGTTGACACTTTATTTTTTCTATATACTTTTTCCGCTATGTATATATAAATTATAAAATAGAAAAGTAAATTTTATACAATTTACTTTGTAATAATTGATATTATGGTGATAAATATTATGATGGTATACATATATGTATAAAAAACGTTGCGACTAAAATCGAAGGAAAATTCTTTCACGTGAAACCAATCACTGACGAAACGTCTCAATGCCGATATAATAATCCCGCATGTTTGCTCATCAAATCCGTGAGGGCAAGAACTCTCACGCTAAGGGCTCGGATAACCTTTGAATTCCCTTACAAAGGACCCGGCGCGGACAATCCCTAATTTCAAACAAACGAGAGACGGTCTTTGTGTCATTTCAAAACAAGCTGATTCGCTTCTAACAATGAGGCGTGATGAACTCATCGAAGAACCTGAGAAGATAAGATTCAATAAATTGCCAAACGAGGCCACCGGATAAACGTTAGACATTTAGAAGAGATTTTGCATGTTTTCCTAAGCGCTACATTGTCAATTTCCAATAAGAGATCACCGGATATCTTGAGGTCTAGACGCTGTTACAGTATTGATTGGCATAAAGCAATCTCTCGTTCGAACATATACGACGTATTTATATTGACGTAAAAAGATCCAGTCGCATCTCAGCGAGACGTTGAGGACATCTCGCATACGTGGCTGGAAGATCTCCCATAAGAGGAAGAATTCAAATCGAGGCGTCGGATGTCAGCCACGCGAGTTGATTCGATTCGGGATACAGGCGGGGAAACGAGGAAAGGTGGCTGCTCAAGTTCACGAGGGATGATGCTGCGACGAACTCGACATTGCGGAAAAAGAAGAAGAAGAAGAGGAAAAATATATATCGCGAATCTAATTTAATGCCATTGAAAACTACGCCACTATAACATTTCATGCTTCATTTTAGATTGCTGTGATAAACTTTGTTACTGTATTAAACTTGATATCTAATTTCTATTATTGTATATATCAACTGCCAATATATTTTCCGACAAGACTAAAATGTTTTAATGAAACTCATAATTTATTGCAGCTTTCTAATATCTCGTGTTACATTTCTTCAACAGAAGAAATGTTATTTTTAAATCAATAAAGATATCTGTCGCGATGAAAAAATGGTAGAAAATTTATATATTAATCAAACATAAACAAAAAGTTCACTATAAAGTATTAAAAAAAAAATATGTATATATATATATATATTTAATGAAAGAAGCAAGTAATAGTATCGTATATATATTATTGACACATCTTGAAAATCTTTCAATCTTATAAATCATAAGTAAGAAATCAACCACGGACGAGTTCTCATGACAGGATTATGACTGGGAATTTTCTTGAAGCGTGCACGTAAATTGATTCGATTTAGCGCGACGGGCGTGGTGGAAAAAGTCGGCTCGACTATGAGAAAGAGGTCGTGAAGAGACACTCTTTGTAGCGGAGTCGACATGACGGAAGGAAGCAAGGAAGGAGGGAAGGAAAGAGGAAGGAAGGAAGGAAGAACAGGACGGCGGCAGAGGACAGGGGGATATTGTGAGAGCCGAGCCCCGGTGAAAGAAGTGTCAAAAGTTGCGAGAATATCTCGTCTCTACCGACGACGAGACGGGCCAGACGCGAGCGGCCAGGAAGAAGAAGAAGAAGAAGAGAAGAAGAAACGTCGCCGACGCGCCGTGAAATCGCAGGGTCGCACGACCTATCCCTTCCCGCCGCGCCGTTTGGAAACGCAAAAGGGGAAACGAAACAAACCGTGAAAACGAGACGAAACCTTGCCGGGAAACGCAATAAACCGGCCTGACGGACGTCGACGTGATTCCCGAAGCGCGCGACGCGCTGGCGAGGCGAGATCTGACGGCGCATTAAATGGCGAAAATCTGATTTGTGCGCTCGGGCTACAGTGAAGATCTCGCCGCTCCACGATGCACGAGAGGCGTACGCGTGCTTTCGAGAGCATTGTGCGAAAGGGAAAGGAGAGAAAGGGAAAGGAGGGAAGAGAGATCGCTGACAGATCGCTGGAGGGTGAGCTCGCGGTTGGCTTACTTAGGATCCACTACTTTTAGGCATGAAACGCCGAATCCAAAATGCTCGTATGATGTTTAAATTATATACAGCAATGGCAGAAATAATAGGTACGCAGCAGAAGAGGAAAAGACCATATTCTTTTTAATTGTATAAAGAAAGTACAAAAAGTCGGTATTTTTCAGTAAACGATAATGGTGCAATCTAATCTAATCAGTAAACGATAAGAGTGCAATCAAAATCTAAATTTATTACCTAAAGTCATCTTTTCACCTTCAGCGTTGGAAAATTGATAATTTTTCTGTTGCGCACCTATTTTTTCTGTCACCACTGTATCATCACAATATAGAAAGAGAAACATTATAAAAAGTGTTCTCGAGTTAAATTATTTTTCCAAATTAAAACCGTTAATTAACCTTTACATCTTACGCTTCGCGATCGTCAAAGAGAACCTCTGGAATGGCTGGAACGCGACCGCGCTTGACGCGACGGTGAACCGGCGCGACCCAAGGCTGTCTGAATTATTCAATTATTTCGGAACGGGGGCGAGATGGTGGATGGTTTCTTTAGCGGTAAATACGGCGATGTGGTAAATTCTGCGAAAAGATAGCTCTCGCGCGTTTTTATCGCGCCGACACGACTCTCGCGAGACGAGGTTTTCTGAGAACTGTTCCCGGTGTCGTTGCACTTCTCCTTTGAGCACCGCTGATTAATATCGTGCACTATATACCCTTTAATCTAATAGAGATCGACAATGGGTCAACGATCACACCAATCGACGACGACGACGATGTGCTTCAATGACGTCTAGAACGACCAATTAACGCTCAATCTCATACTCCGATCGATTCCCGCGTCTAGAGCTCTCAAAGAGCCACTTTCCGATGATATCTTCTAATAAATCGATATTTGACTATCAATATGCATCGCATGTGCATATCAATATGCATCGCGTGTGCATCAATCAAGTATTTTTCTTATAATTATATCTAAACGTCCGATCAATCATTTATAAATATTATTTATACACGAGATCAAGTATATCAAGTTGTTCATTGTTAAAAAGTTGTGTCAGCTGCTTTTCATTATATAGATTTACATTTTTGTTAATTACATTTGCCTATGAAATATTAATGAAAGCCGAAAGACAATGCGACCGCGACGACGATTGATCACGCACGAGTCGACGTGGCTCGCGTCTGGGAAGATTCTGCAAAGTTCTAAAGCGTGTAGGCGAGAAAGTTTTAAAGAATAAAAGTTTTCCGGTGCGTACCGTCGTACCCTTTTTTGATTAAAAACGTCCGTTTCGTTTGCGTTAATGAGGAATGCAATATCCCTGACGCTCTCGCCGACGTCGGCCAACGCGCGAGGGAAGCAACTTTTCTTCTAGAGTTCGCGTATGCCATAACGAACGAAATTGTCCGTGGATGAATCGTCGGAACGACCGAGCCATTATTTCGTGGTGAGGAACGCGGAATTTTCGAAATAAAGAGGCTGCCGGCGCGGCGCAGCGCGGCGCGGCGCGCGACGGTCCACAACCAGCGACGAAACTTGCATACGAAGTGCATCTACGTGTACGGAATGTACGTCCTCGTGAATATGCTCTCCGCGAAAATTCCGTCGCTTTGGTCCCTTCGAACGAGACCTTCAACAATTTTCCGCGGCATAGCGGGAGGAGACGGACATACCTTCGTTATTACGTCGAGAATATTCAACCGGCGGTGCTGCGACGCGAGACGAAACGCCCGTATAAAGTATCGTCCTTTTCTCGACTGACCCATCGCGCCGATACTTTGATGGCAACGTGTGTCGGATATCACTTCAAATTTTATGGAAAATTGAAGCAGGTTTAGGATCTCTTATTTCAATCACAACTTTGTGATTGCTTTAATGAAGGAATGAATCGAGTGAAGTAGATAAGTATCCAAATCTAAACCATAAAAAATTGAGGTCGAGTGGAGCAGTCTGGATTAGAGATAAGTTAAAAAGCTCCGTATAAGATAGCCCGTGCCTCGGCTGGCACGTACCCAATTATTGGGGTTAATTAACTATTAATTCCAAAGATGTTTATACATTCAAATCTCTCGCCTATCTAATTACGATTAAATATATTTTTTTTTTACAAAATTTAAAAGTTTAGTAAAATAAATGCTCTGGCTCTTTAAAAAGCCATCGGTTTTCAAAGAGTTAAAACTTGTTTGTTAATTAGCAATTAGAAAAATAATTTTTTTAACGCTTATTGTTGGTTCTATAATATTTTCCATATGCAGCTGAATTACGTGAATTCACAAAAATTATATTTTTATAACATATATTTCAACAAAATTTGCGTAAGGCATACCTTATCTCTACACTTCTCATTTATCGTAAGACTGTCGTAACAGACGTTAAACGGACTGAGCAGCTTCATGTGTTTATGCCTGTCGAACACGGCTGTCTTTCGTCATGTATTCGCGTAAGTTTAACTCATTACCTAAACGGTATCTTAGTATCTCTCAGATCTTGTCTAACATAGTGACGAATGGTAGAACGTGTTCAGTAAAACACGTCGCTGTTTTCAAAACACGTTCGTCATTCGCGTGCTGTGGAGAAGAGCGATGAAACGCATCTGGCAAACGGTTTTGCGGTCATCGCAGCGCGCGAGTTAAATGATCGGTCTACCTATGTGCGTACATCTTTTCCATATATTTTACGAGCCATTAACCACAATATTGAAGAAAAGGCCCGTTCCTTCTCATTTTTATGTATGTATTACTGTCTGTCCCATCACCATTGTTTTCTCGATGATTTATATCAGACGAAGAAAAATTCCGCACCCGTATGCGGGTATTCTTTGGCAATTTCTCATGCGGTGGGGGACTCCGTCGGCAGTTGCGAGCGCCAGAGTTTCGATCGGGTCAGAGCGTGCGGTACTACCGGTGCTGCGGCCCGCTCAGCAGAATTCGGCCGCAATCAGAACCGCTCGACTTTCCGCAGCGGTTTTCGCGCCAAGTCCTGCCCGTCGCGTAGATTCAAAATGTGGAAAAATTTGAAAAATAAGTTGAGGCGCACTGCGCTCCGTTTTCTCACCTGGTTGTTCGGTCGGGCGCCACCCGGCTGGTGTTCACCCGGAACGATGCATTTGGGGGGGCATTGTTACATCCTTTTCTTCCCGCTAAGAATTGTGCGCGCCCAGGTGTCTTTGGTAGAAAAAAGGTGAAACGGTACGTGAAGGAAGGTAGAAGATTCAAACTTGACTGGCATGTACTGTATACTTTCCTATTTTTTTTTTATATTGATTCGGAAATTTAAAAAAATTAAAAAAACTTGTGAAATGATCAGCGTATTGCGCGAACAATCAGCAGTCGCCGATAATTATTATCCCTGGTACTTTGATAATTTCCCGACTCTTTGATATTTTCATTTTCCAATGGAGAAAAACCGGTACTCCCTTCCTCTCATACGCACGTGGACAATCGTGGCCGAGGGTGAAACGGCCATTTGTAATTGCAATTTCTGGCCGCGACAAGGATGGATTCGGCATGTAAAAAATGAGCGTTAATCAGCGGGGCGAGCGCGGCACGGTTCGCGGCGTGGCGTAATTAATACACCGGCGATCGGCGTGTTTGCGGCGCGTACATCTATAGGCGAACTTTAGGCCGCGAAGCGTTACGAGCCGGGATTGCGGGATGTGGATTATGTGGGGAAACGGGTCGTTAAATGGCTAGGTAGCAACAAACCGTAGCCCGACACATCGAACAGAGATCCCCCTCGTCGTCGTTACGACGTTGAACCTTATTATCTCCGTTCGGCTCGTGAGAGATTCGCAGGGAGGTCCGCAGGTCGCATCTGCCGGTTATTATTGGGGAACCGTATTAAAGGCGCTTCTCATCAGGGCTAGGGTATATTGATCTTCGGCCGCTCTACGTCATACTTAAATACAATATTTCGGCCGACGTGTAATCCGCTTACGGAAGTATCCAGGCTCGTTAATGCTCCACGCAGAACCCAACGCAGCGGCCGCTGTTCTGTTCCTTATTGTAATCGATTATTTGTACACGCTGATAATTATGTACCCATCCAGGGGGAGAAATCGTACACACGGTGAGAGCGTACACGGTTTGTATGTAATATTTCGGGTAGCGTGTAATCCTCTTGTACAAGTCGAGTGGCAGTCACTTAACTGTACTAATGGTGCATTATAATATATATATATATATATATATATATATATATATTTATATATATAAATATCTTTCTAGATTTAGAATTTATATAAATATAATTTATAATAAAATTTAAATTATTTATATAAATAACTTTGTTGTTACGCATATACAATCTGGGATAATAATAATTACCCTTAAAGATTTCACATTTTTTTTCTTATTGTTTTAAAAACTTTGTACTCGTCCCTGATTACTTCCTGCGAATGGATAACTATTGAAAGTATCGGGAAATTGGAATTTCCGTTTTTTGCAGGAAACAAACCGGGATTCAGATTGACAGAGAAATCTGCGGTTCAAAAAAGTTATTCGACTACACGTGTTTGCGTTTGCGCTTTCATATGAAATACACGTGTAAAGAATACGCGAATATGATACTTTTATTATACAGAACGAAAGATATTTATATAAATATATGTATTATAATTCGTGACATTATTTTATTTTTCAACATTGCAGTCGCGTCGGTGCTGGATGACGATACTTCATTAGCAATTAATTCGACACGACCGATCGATTAACAAAACCAATTTAATCGGCACTGCGAGAGCGCGGATGACCAGTTCTATTAATTGGCGGAATAATCGGATCACAAGGGATTGTCGGATAACGGTCTGTTCGCAACGTATTACTTTCGATAATAAGCTCTATTATTGTCTGTCAAATCGATATCTTATTACTGTGAAATAACTTTAGTTTCGGGTACAGTTGCACGTATATTTTGAGAGATCATTAGATTTAAATTTATTTTATTCCATTGATCGTTTCAATTTATTTTCTCGAATGCGTCAATCATTATTTATTTGATACGCTTTAACGAAAAGTATGCAAAGTCGAAAGTTTAACAAAATCTTCCTTCTTTTTGCGAAAATTCAAACATATTGTTTCTTTTTTTCCTTTATATGGATTTTAATTTTATATAAACAGCAATATTAATCGCCATAATAATATTAAAGATAATAATAATAATTAAGCTCAATAAATCGACTGATAAGCGATCTTGTACGCCCTTCTGCGTGATTAATATCGGCTTTAATTGCAGCAAGAAAATAAATTAATTTATAAAGATGAGGCATATTCCGCTGTTGATATTAATCAAGCGAATGATCGATTATTCGGCTTGGTTGAATCATTTATTGGTAACGAGAATGGTAAAGGCTTCCCCGTAGCGAGCAGCCAGTCTGAAGGCAAACGAATGTATTGCAGTTTATGGGGTGGAGTTATGAGAATTGAAGTGCAACTATGGCGTGTTCTTCACACCACTACTTTTTTATAATAAGGTTATTTTATATTTATAAATAATCTATTTCCAAAGATACATTTCTTGTTGTATAAAAAATATATATATAATATACATATATTAATGTTTTGTGCGGGCAATAAAATTTTCGATTAAACGAGATTAATTGTTCGAGAAATGAATCTTTTACGATACCATGACTTAAACCTCAATTTCGCAAACGATTACGCAGCTGTCAACGCATTTTTTTTTTATACTATGGACAGTATGATCTAGATTTACAATTTCAGACAATGTATAAATGGGCGAGGCAGATAACGGATCGGGCATTTGAAAATTATTAATAAAAACAAAAATGAAGACCTAAAGCATATATCGATCAAGTGCGGTTAAATATTAAATTTAATGAGTAAATGAAACAATTAAGACCGCCTTTATTTGTTCTCATCTTAAAAGTACCCGGATTATCTTTTTATTTTCAAAATAAAATAGTGGCGACTCAGAACTGATATAATATTAGAACACAGTACTGCATTGTGATAACGTTTTCATATCAGCAATTAATGCTGCGTTATTGATTACGAGTATCAACTGAATGCTAGGTTTTCGGGCTGTCACAATAACAAGAGTATCTCCTCATATTTTCGTGCCATGATCTCGTAAGAAACAAACAAAAATGTTTTCAATCAAAGTTTAATGATAATTTATATATAATATGATTTAAACAAAATTTCTTAAATTCTTTTTATAGAAAAAGTAATTAGATATAACATACGCGTACAAACACAGAAACTCAACGGCAAATATATAAATTTGACGTTTTCTCATTAGCGAAGAGACGTGATTAACATCATATTCCTAATTGAGACAATTAACTTCCAAGGGTAATTAACTTTTCAGAATTTTTCATACGTCTAAATGAAGGTTGAGGTAATACGTCGACGGTGACGGGATTAAGCCGATGATTTATGACACCTTTCTTCGTGATCGGCGCGCACCTACGAATTAACGATCGTCCGTCGACAAACGGCGTTCCCGGCCTGTGCCTCTTATCCAATTATTCGACGGCTATTCATCGGACGCTGACGCTTTATCGAGCGAAAAAAATTTACAGCGCGTCGCGCGTTTTCACGGTACATTGGGGCACGGGGGTTGAAAGCCCGGGTAGTAAAACAGTCGCGGCGCGGAGGCGGGAGGAAGAAGGAAAGAAGGATAATTACCCTGACAGCCGAGCCGAAGACGGCGGTAACAGCGACGGCGGGAAATTGCTCGGTCGCCGGGAAGAACGTCGCCGCGACTTTAACTCATTTCATGAATGAACAAAAGCGGGCCCCGGGATTGGTCCCAACAGCCAGCGCGTACTACAACCGCGCCGCGCGGAGCAGCTTTCCGACCCGACGTTTTAATTAATTCACCATATTTCCTTCATCGATCCGTACGCGACGGGAGTTAATTGCAATCTGAAATAGTTTATAATTAATGAGAGGATTAACCGTAGGCGAGAGAGGCGCTCGCCGACAGCCAGCCCGGCACTCCGGCGATTCTTTCGCGCTTAACCATTTTGTCGTGCACTTGATTAATGCTCGGCGATTAAGATGCGCCGAGGGGGAGGTGGGGAAACCATGTTTTTGACGGTAGACGCGATACTTGCTCGATGCCGCGTCCTGCTGTTAATTAATTATCTAGATGGTGCTCCTCCCGTTCCTTGTTGTGCAGCCTGAAATTACATAATGTATCTCATTAATGATGTACTATGTATAAAGATAACACCTTAAAAATTGTGAATTTATGATACCACTTTCGATCATAATTCAAACTAAAAGGAGCGATTGTTTACCGAATTAAGGCACGTCGAGATTTGTTTATCATCTTATTAAATGGATAATAAAAACTAGTTTACCATAAGATTTCAAAAATAAAAAACTTTTACGCTTTTTTTAAATTCATATCTCTTATAACTTTGAAGACATTCCATACGATGCTTTACGAATCGTTAAGAGTGCGGGTCCTTTGTCACATCGTTGCTGCTCTTTCAAATTGACCGTTCGTAGAAATGCCCCCGGTACGATCTTTCACTGACGTTCGCACGAAGCAAACAAAAAGAAGGCGGAAAGACCAGAGAGAGTGGTGATGTGTCGTCGAGCGAATTAGCGTAGGTGCGTCGTAAATGCGTCCAAACGACGGCATCCTGATTACATGGGACTTCACTGGCGCAATTAAGCGATTGTCCGTGGTTTCTATTTCTCTGTAGCACCCGGAAACGAGCGCGCCATGTCGATTTTGCCGCCCTAATTTATCTTATCGTGCAACAAAAAATACGTTTAATCTCTTAATTTGCTAATCCTTACTATGACGCAACATAAATAACGCTCGGTTAACAAAATTATTTTTTAAATGTGGGCTAAGATATTTGTAAAAGTAAATTTTTTTATATTGTGGAAAGATATTTGCTTTGATAAGGTATTTTCTGTCTTTAATTAATTTCGTTCTTTGCAAACTATTTCTTCTATTTTTTCATCTATTTTCAGTTTATTTTTCTTTCTACATATCCCTTTCTTCTTTTAACCTTCTTAACAGATTTATACAAATACATACTGTTAATTTGACTTTTTCAACTATCTACGACTGACATAATAACCATTTCATTTATAAATAATTCATAATTCTGAAGTATATTAATATGACTGAACATATAAATAATCGAAAAAGTTTCCAAATATTTCAAAATGCTGTAGCTTGTTACGTTGTTATAATTCAAATGAAATAGTAAAAGTTGGTATGATTACTAATAAAATAATAACAATTAATCAATTAATATATAAAAGATAACAAATATCTTCTTTCTAATGAAAAATGATAGTTCCGAAGAAACAAAAGTCTTTTATTCGCACAAATGTCACGTGCAAAATTCTTTCAGATTTTTGTGTCAATGCCGAGAAACATGATGCAAAACTTTGCTCCGAAATTTTACGATGGACAGGCGCGTTTCCTGTTAACGGATCTCGTCTAACTGTTTACTGCAGAACCCGGTCTCCGAGACCGCTTCCGGTTGGCAGCTGGCGTCAAATTGTAGCGGCGGTTGTCCCCAGACGAATATTCACGAGAAAGATATGTCACGCGGTTGCCCGTCCCTGCCTTTGCCACTAATTAAGGCGAATAATTGCCAGCCGAGTGACAGGGCTTTTAAACATCATCACAGCCACTTTTTGACCCTTACCTGAGAACGGTACTCGGGCAAGCACAGTGTCTTTTTTCTTTTTTCACCAAAAGAGAGAGAGATAAAGCGAGAAAGAAAAAAGCGGTATATTCTTTAATTTATATCATACAAATAAATTAAATTCGAAAACGGGAGCAACGCGTATTCCAAGTTATTAATTCCGACGAAAATATCGAATAACTAACTTTAACGTTTTAATCAAGTAGTAGTGTAAAATGGGCGACTAGGGTTATTTCAGTCTCTAATGTCACTTAGATCTATAAAGATCCTCTGTGACTTCCCGCAAAAAATTATATATGGGATGGAGGTCGAGATTTAAACTCGGAACTTTTCCGTTATTAATCACTCGCGTTAGCCCGAACATTTTAATCAATGTTTACCGATAAAGTTTCAGTTATTTTTCAAATTTTCAAGTATTTTTTATTTTTCTCTCTGTGACGGTAAAGAGTTGTCTAAATAACCATGAAAGAGTCGAATAAAACGAACCGCGGGAAAATACTGCGCGTCGTTGATTTACATCGCGTCAATGGCAGTAAATAATATTCTCCGCCGCGGACGAGTAACAGCGGCCGCGCGTTAAAAGTCAATATACACGTCGGATTTCGTCCCGCGAAAATATAACACTTCGACGCAGCGACGGGACGTATTTCACCCGAAGTATTTGCCAGCTGACTGATTTTACGATAGCGGACTAGAATAGTCCTCCTTAGATTCCTGTGCTACGCCGCGGACATGAAAGATGACAAGAAAGAACTTTGTGAAAGACAGACGAAGTCGAGAATATTTTTCTAAAGCGCGACCTTATTTCAGAAGAAATGTTATACATGTTTTGAGATACGTTGTATATTCCACGTATAGTATTATCGATTCGTTCTCGGGTCAAAGGGATTTCGGGTCCTTTTAAGATGAGAATATAAATAAAGGTGGTCTTCATTTTTTAATTTGCACATTAATTGATTAATACTTAACCGCATTTGATCGATATATGCTTTAGATCTTCATTTTTGTTTTTATTAATAATTTTCAAATGCCCAATTCGTTATCTGTCTCGCCCATTTACATACTGTCATAAATTGTAAATCTAAATCATGCTGTCCACAGTATAAAAAAAATGCGTTGACAGCTGCGTAATCGTTTGCGAAATTGAGGTTTAAGTCATGGCATCGTAAAAGCGTCACGCGATGACTTGTGTTAATTTGTTCCAGGCGAGTTAAATACTTTAGCCTTTACTTGTTGATATCTTTGCGATCGCAAGAAGCGCGTAAGAAGAGAGGCTTTCATAATTTGTTTTGCTTTTCGACAGCTTCGTGTAGTTTTGATAAACATTTAGATAAAATAAATTTTAATGAAAAAGTTTGCAAAAATACAAATTGGAGAAAATTATTTTCCATCGGATATTATTTAATATTATTCTTGAAAAAGGAGGGACATTTTTTAAATGTGTTTCATGTATCGTAAAAGTTTTCAACATTTTACAACTCTTTTGTAAACGAGAGATAAATTTTTTAGGAATATATATACTATTGTGTGTGGAAATCCTTTTTTTATTAAATATGCAGGTATCAACGACTACCCGTTTTTATTCATTTCTCGAACCGTTAAATCTAAAAAATATTGTAAAATATCGCTTCACTTTGTATTCATCCCTATACAAACTTCACCAACTGCACTTCACGTTCGACATGCTTTTTTCCATCCGGATCCTGATACTCTCATCGTTTCCAACAGTGTTTTGTCCTGCTCAAAGGAGTAACTCACGTGGAAAAGTATATTTAAGACAGAGATAAGACTCTTTTCTTTCTCTCTTCTCTGTCCCCCCCCCCCTCTCTCTCTCTCTCTTTCGTTCTCTCTCGCTCTTTTCAACGAGTACAAAGGGATTCCATTACCGCGAGCGCATCGAGGTATCTCATGACGCTGGCGCGAGCGTCTCGTACTTCTATTAATAAATCTCGAGGGACTAATCGATCGCTCTGTGTCGCAATTTCCTGCAGGACTCCGGCCGACGTCAGCCCCAATTTGCCAAAATCGGGGCGACGTGTCGCACAATCGGCAGACCAATCGCTCGTTCGCTAATGGATTTATGATTTCAGTCATTCGTGCGAAAATGCGCGCGCACACATTACAGAGCTATCTCTTGCACAGAGCTACGTCTGCGCCCGTGTAATGCGCTAAATATGTCGGAAAATTTATTTCCGGAATGAAATGTAAATACATATCGTCGCTAATGTATATTCTACGCCCGGCAACGATCGGCATCGCTGCGTTTAAATAATTCATCAAGTCAAAACGAAACTAAAAGCTTTGCCATTTAAATTGCATAATCCTTTTTGAATCTATTATGCCAATTGCAGTTATATCTTATATATGCTAATTTACGTCGATCCCGGATATTATCGAAAACGCTTTTGCCGCCGACAGATCGCATTTCGTTCGTTCGTTTTATTCCTTCCTTCCGCGAAAGCTAATCGTACCAAACATCCCCCGATAAATTGAAAGATAACTCGACGGGATACAGCTGCGGTTGCAAAATTGCAGGGCTCCGCGCTTCAGAAAGAAGATTCTTCGGAGAACGCTTTTCCGTTCCGTGGATCAACAAGAGATGCCGGAAATGATAGGTAACATGGTTTTGTTGGCACCAGCCGTAACTTCCTGTCGAGGCCAGGCTTGAGAAAACGAGCCAATATCTTGCGCCGACAGCTCGGACGGACCCGAGGCTGGTCCAATTGCTTCGACGTCGGAAGTCGGAAGACTTTCTCGCGCGAATCGCGCTCCCTCAAAAAACTTCCGATAACGTATCCGCAACTGCACGTAAGAGACCGATGATCAATACTTAATCCGCGAAATCAAATTGCCGTCAAAATACTTGTTCGATTGACCAACATAAAGGAAGGGACTGCCCTTTTTAAAGTTAGAATTAAATATCGAAATAGCGCTCCGGTCTTCTTTACGGATTAAAAAATTTTGCAAAATTCTGACGACTTGGTGCACTGAAAGAAAAATATAGTTACTTCTGGACCCACCCACAATTTTATAATATTTCTAACAATAAATATCATTAACTTAACTACATGCATCGTCATGTTAACCGTAATCATTATTAGAAATATTATAAAAATTATGGTTGGGTCCAAAAGTAACTATATTTTTCTCTCAGCGTGCGTGCCGCCAGAATGCCGAAGGCAACCGGCGACACGTTTTGTTACATTTGCTGTATTCTTAGCGAACCACGCGATCTCACGGTGGACAGAGGGTGCAGCGGGGGAAAGTTATGCAAACGATACTGAACCGTGGCACCGCATACACACGCACCCCGCGCGGCCACGTATAATTCGCGTCGCTCGGTCGATTCGCGCGGAATTATGCAATTTGCACACGGGACGTATGGAAATACGCGTTTCCCGTGCGCGGTCACGAAATTGCAGAGTCGTGTATTCCATTCTTCATCGTCCTTCGATGATTCAGCTGTCACGGCGGGGCCAGACGTCGTTTCGGATCGGCTGTGTATCTCTACCGGCGTCCGAATTACGATGAAACGTAAATACAAAATGCAATCTCGCAGACCGTGCAAAACAATATACGATATGACTGCGCGCGTTCGCTCGCCTGTCACCTTCCGAGGCGAACACGCACCGGCTGTCG
Source organism: Tetramorium simillimum (assembly GCA_011636635.1). Taxonomy (NCBI): domain Eukaryota; kingdom Metazoa; phylum Arthropoda; class Insecta; order Hymenoptera; family Formicidae; genus Tetramorium; species Tetramorium simillimum. Next base: position 81,843 of record VBVQ01000005.1, on the reverse strand, counting down.
ACACCCGACACGCATACCTTTGCCGCAAACTACAAGTACTACGACGATTTTTTGCGACACGATTAGCCCATGTTGGAATGCTTTAATCTATGACCCTAAGACTCGCTTGTGCCGGCAGCAAGGTCCTTCTCGTGCGCTTATTTATCTCGCTTGAATAAATATACACGGCGTAAATAAGTCTCGAATGGCTTCCTGCGAACCGGTCGTGTGACGTAAATCGATGAGATAAATAGATCGTGCGATTGCGCAAGGCCCGAGAGGGACAAAAAAGAACCTTCCATCGATTATCTATCGCTACGTGCAGCTGGCTTAGGAAACGGCGGAGAGTCACCTCGGGATCGGTCACGGCTGTTCCTAACGGCCACCTCGCGATGCCGCGGACCGTAACACGATACCTTTGCGAAACCTCGAGCTGTAACGTCCGGTCTTGGTCTGTATCGTGCGTAGCGCAAACGAATGCCTCGGTCGGCGCGTATATTCAGGACGACACGTCGTCGGGCGTTCTCTCCCCTTCTTACTCCTACTTCCTCCTCTATAATTCCTGTCCCGTCTTTTATGAAGCGGTAATTACGACCGTTGAAAGGCGTATCGATTTTGTCTCGCAGGGAGCCCCTTGCAAAGCGCCCGCGGAATTGCTCGCGATATCTTAGCTCTGCTTTTCAATCGGAAATGATACCGGGGAAATTACAATTCGACGTCTCGTTCACGTCCGAGAACGCAAACGGAACGCGATGATGAGCAACGTGCAAATTACATTTTCGAGAATGGCACGCAATGGAGTTCGCTTATAGGAGCATCCATTGACTCGACGTTCAATTATCCGATCGTTCTGTTAGCATGTACACTGAAATAGAGTGCCGATATTACGCGCGACTCACATTCAATTTTCCTCGGAGGTAAGAAATGGCTTATGCGTCTCATGTTATGAACGTATAAAAAGGAGTTAACGAGCTATGAGAAGTTACGACTCGGATGATCGAAGGAACATTAAAAGGGAGTCCCGTGGAAATTTACAGTATTTTTATATCTATATGAAACGCCGCTAGTTTAATAAACGATTGAAAATAGTTTCAATTTCCGTTTACTATATCTTTCCGATTTTTTTTCAGTCATTTAAATCGCGATGGCTCTTCATAGCTCTCATGATTAAGCTTTTTACATCTTCTTAATGAAATGAGATGCATTACTGTCAGTAGCACTATATTTCACTCAATTTTATCGATTACTTTCCCACGTTGTTTTTTTTTACATGTAAGAAACGTTATTTATTTATTTATTATCGACTACTCTATTAATTACTCTACGAAGTAATGCGTCATTGCAACAACTATTCCGTCTAACAATAAAATAAAGAAAATGGTAAAACGTACGAGATATCATAGAATCTCGCGAGATTACCGTCTGCACATTCCGTGAGAAATATTGATGGTAATGCTCTTCCGAACTGCCAAGCGGATCTCAGTCTTGAATGCCCAGCAAAACTAAAAAGGAATAGCGATGACGTCAGCAGGGGCAGGAATGCGATAGCCATTGCTTACTATCTACCTACCTGAAGACCGCGGCACGGAAGATATGGGAGTCCTTATGGTAAAGGCAGGCTTGTATCCAGACGGGGCCGGTAGTTGATGGGAGGAAGGGGAGGGAATGCGATTTTTTTCTCATACTCGGAATCGACCTTTAAGGGGCAATGTAATTTACAGCGTGCGGTCGGTTATGCGCGCCGATGGGACTGCAATAAGGGATCGCCGCGCGTTATTAATGCACGTAATTATGCCTGAAAACGAACGTGTCATAGATTACGGACGATCGGGCGCGCATAACGTTATGCATAGGCTCGGGGTCCCTTTCACGGCGGATAAAAAGCGACATCGTGCTGCGCGTGTCGTGTTAATAATGCCGTGCGTAATGTCGCAACGGCGCAAGAAATAAACGTATAACTTGTTCGACTAATTGATTCAATACGGCCTTCGAACCGGCGCGCGGCCGGTACTCGTCGCTAGAAAATCCCGCCGCAAGAAATCGCGACGGCTGCGTTTCTTGCGAGCGGCGAGCCTTCATACACGGGGGTCGTCGACACGTTGCGAAGAAAGAAAGGGAGAGAGAGAAAGAGAGAGGAAAAGCACACCGCGCGCACACGGCAGAGAGGCTGCTGCAGTCACAATTGGCTAGCTCGAGAAGCCCCGTAGGTCGACGTCAGTTGATTATGGCCTTCGCGTGGGTCGTGTTGTTCCTTTTCGCGTGGTGTACATCGTACCACTCGCTAGTGAACACCCCCGCCCGCACGAGAATAATGACGGCGCGCGTGACGGCGCTTCGCGATTATCCTCCTGCAATGAACGATGAACGTCCGCGTAGGACGTAGGGGGTACCTAATCGATTTCCATACGGATATCTCACGAGCCAACATTGTAGTACATACTATCTGACACTGACGCTTTTCTAATGTTGAGAATACTCGCGATTCAAATAAAGGTATTTTTTTTTTACACACGCAACTCTTAATAAATTATGAGTTTGTAATTATTCGCGCGATTCACGATCGCGTGTGCAATTCTTAAATAATGGTGGTAATAAGCAATTCAGTGCGAGACGATTTACTAGACATCCGTCCAGACCAGGGTCAGCTCCGTTTCCTTCTCTCAATATCCTTTGCCGTAAAATATTCCAATTTCGATGAATAACTCGGTTCTCGCTCAATCGGGTTCCGGCAGACGGAACTCGGGGAGAACGGGGGCGGGTCCGATCTCGACACGGCAAGAGGGGAGAGGGTCCTTTCCAGCACGACCGATGGGACACGGCCGACAATATTTCGATTTTTCATTTAGACACGACGCGCAACGACACTCGGAGCGAAACAGGAGTTTTAATTAAAGCCGCGATCCTCCCCCCCC
>VBVQ01000005.1:0-78942 GCA_011636635.1 Tetramorium simillimum | reverse complement strand
GACCCCCTCCGATATTCAAATCAGCAATCCGCATCTCGCGCCGCCGCAGCCTCCGTCGCCCGGTGGCGGCGACAGATGGCCGGACTTTGTCGTACACCGGGAAAAAGGTGTCTACGTTCAGCGACGCGACGTTACAGACGCCCGCAAAACCGTAGACTCCGCACGGACCGCGACGTCGCACAAGTGCGGAAAGTTTCGCGGCGTTAATCGCTAAAGGATTACCCGAGACTTGCCGCGCAAGAATCGGACGGGAGTCGTCCTGTATAACGACGAAGATCCGGGAAACTTTGATCCTTAATTCGATCTGAACCTATTACTCCGAGACTGACAGGATGTAATCTCACTACGATATTATTACGTGATAATGGTTTCCCATGATCATCCTTCGCTACTTTGTTAATAAGACGATCGTGAATAAACACGCGTAATATTTTGTACATTATCCGAGACTTCTGTCAGACAAGAATGATAAGCCGAATCGTAGCCTGAAAAGTATTTGACGGCTGTATCGTCGTAATTAAATCGCTCTGTTCCCTCGGCGGGAGATAGCTCATAAATCATCCCGGTAACGTCTGCGATCGACGGCATTTGTGTTGGACAGGTAGAACTTGGGTTTATGGCAGTAGAATAGATAACATCACGAAGGATTATGAATGATAGAATGTATTGTATTTCGCTTAAATCATCTTTTATGTTTCATACAAATGAAAGTAATTTCATAAATGGTATCTTCAACGCTCGAAAAGGAAATTTACTAAATATATGTGCGGAATTTTATACGTATAAATGTGCGTGTTTTATATGTATAAAAAATTCCATTTCTTTATTTTCTGAAAAAATATTAAAATTGCATTTGCATTTTATAAATATACGGACAATATTATGAACACGTAAAGTTACTTACAAATAATTCCTTTTTTTTTTACGAAATTAAATATAACTCAAATATAAGCTAAATAATAATAAAAAGAATGACATTTTACAATTATATTACTTTCTATATTATTCACGTAGCACTTCACTTTCTAAATAGTTTTTGTAATGTTTAATGTTTCGTTCCCGTCAGAAGACAAGAAGTTAAAGTCGCCGAAGAAAAGGTTCATTGATAAAAGTAGCGCTACGTAGCGCTAAGGACGTGTTAAACTGCGAATTGCGAACGCTTCCGTAAAGCTGGGAACAGGTACTTGGGAACAATCACGTTTTCAATCGTGCAAGCGGTCTAACTTCCGCGCACAAACTTCATCCCTCAATGTAACTTCATCACCGGGCCGGTACCACCTTGTTGGAGTAAATGAGCGAAAGAAGCGAGGAAACGGGAGGACAAAGAAGAGAAATTGTGCGCGCGCGGCAAGAGAGAGAGAGAGAGAGGCAGAGAAAGATAGCAATCGGCTGCTCGAGTTCGCCGAGACGCATGCCAAACGATCGAATGAGAATTTATCGGTAGAAGTTAATCGCGGCGCGCGAGAGGAAGAGAAGAGGGACACGACGAGAACGAGGGATTTCGAGGACATCGTTTTCTACCACCTCTTTTATTGGTGTTGGTCGTGGATGAGAAAGAGAGAGAGAGAGAGAGAGAGATAGAGTGTGTGTTCCCCGCGTCTTCTTTGCTCGCCATTCACATGTCGCCCACATGTTCAACTTCTTCCTGACCGCTGCCGGTCGGATTCTTCCTTCCTGTGGAACCGCACGAACTTAATTTCACCGGAGCAATCCTTCGGTGATCCTTATCAGACCAGGCGATTCAGCTGACATTCCCGTCGAAGGCGGCGATATCCTCTTAAAACGTCTGCTACGGCAAAATCCGGTTATCTTTTTCGCTACCGAGGAAACGGGCGCCATTAGTCCGCGAGAAGTGGATTTTCCACGGACTTTACGAGTAAATTATGCAAAGTACTTGTAACGAAACAGAATAGTAGAAATAAACAGCCTCTTAAAGGCATGAAAGATTCTTGAGAAAATAGATGTTTTAAGATTTATTTTCTAAAAACTTTTTCACAAATTTATTCAACAATATCCCGCTTCCTCCCAACTGTCGCGGAAAATTGCATTCGTATTCGTTTAGCAAACGGATAATTGACATTTAATTTTTATTATTTAAATTTCAAAGAGAGGCAAATTCGTGAAATGACGACCAATCATTTGTGTTCATATTCAGCCGTTTTGCATGCATGCGGTCGCAGCGCCGTCATTTTCCATAATTAAATGACACATCCGTTCAATTACCGGTTAATTCCATTACTTGGGCGACTAATTCGTTATTGCCTTTCGATTTCCGCTCACGCATTCGCCCACGTGCGCTCGATTTCTCTCGTGTGTCTTCTCTTCCTTTCGCCCCGCCGAGTACGTCGCCCGAGCTTCGTCGCGTTGCTCCGTCGACGATAGATTGCCTGCTAGGACGTTCGCCCTCAATAAATTTAATAATCCCGGCTTTCATCGGCGATTTTTATCCGCGCTGAAGAATCGATCTGTTTTGTCTTCTTACAAAAGAGAGCAGCCCTTGACAAATGGCCGCCGTAATGCACTGCCGACACTTTCAGTTATCCGTACGACTTTATTTAACAAACGACTAGATGCTACGAACTAATACATCATTTCTCTTGTTATTTTGTGCGCGGTTTGTTTCTCCTGTTCGTCCCCAGAGTTCGAACCAATCTCCCCCTCGAAGATCGAAACATTTCGCTCGTTCTCCATCGCATCGAGAAAGCGATTAGTATTTTTATTTCAGTACTATTCCTTTTTACTTTCGTAGGGAAGAAAGAGATATACCATCTGAAGCTTTAAAAGCGCATCGCTCCTTTTTTGCGTGCTCTTATTTCGTCTAGAGAAATAAAGAGAATGGAACGCAACGTTTCTCGAAATAGCGAGACGTAAGCGGGATAAAGTGAGCCGCAAGAGCATCGCGGTATTTCCGACAAGTGCACAACTGTGCGACTCGCGACGTTTTTCGTCGCGCCGTTTCGATCGGTCGATCGGTCGCTGTCTGCTGATCCCCTCGCTCACTTTTAAGTTATTTTTAAGCGGGGCGCGACTTCGAGACGGGACTTCCGTCGAGGGACAAGAAGAGGGACAGTCTCGCCTCGGTTTCCGCCTCGGCCAGATAAGAGAAATTCTCGGAAGGACGTTCCTCGGGATCGTCGCTCGATGGACCCGCTTAAACGCGTCGCAAACCACGGCAAGAAAGTCGCCGACGTTCGCTCTGCTTGCTGAAATTAATCGACCGGCAAAACGCGTAACAGGGTCGACCTAGCAAACTCGCCACTAGTATTCATTGGTACTTCCTAGCGTTCTCCCTCGCGCGAAGACTTTTTCTTAAAAATGTCATGAGGATAAGACAGAATTTACATTTCTTATTTTTTTTTAGAGAGAACGCTAATAAAACCTGTTTCGAACAGAATTTCTAAAAAGCTGGAGCATATGAATGTATGTACGCATGTTATCCTTTCGCACGGAATCTTTAAAATATTTAATTTTCGTTTTTGCAACGATTTTAGAGAAACTGAAAAAAAAATTGCTGCACCATCGAATTTAGAATCGTGCAAATTGAATACGTGCAAATAAAAAATATAAAACAAATTTATCGAAAATGAAAGATGTCAGTCTCTCCGTCGGAAGAGGTGGCGAGGTTTTAGTGGGTGCTCCACAGGTTTTGCATTCACAAGCGCGGGAGTCCCACATAACATCCGCTCCCTCCCCGAGAACGGAAATATACATAACGCAGTTCCCCACGTAAGAAAAAAAAGATGTCAGCCTACGATTGTAATGTAAAGGAAAAATTATTGGGTTAAAAAACGTCGAGTTTAATCAATCACACTGTTAAATCTGCTGAAGCGTGGAAGAATACGGAAGGAGAATACAGATATTCTATTCAAAGTAACGCCGTCAAGAATATAAAGATTTTCAAGAGTTTCGCTGGGGGGGACATATCCTGCGGGAGAAGTTCGGCGAATCCGAACGTCGGATTATAACGAGAACGTCATGAATGCGTAACCGGGAGCTTGGTGGCGGCCCACGGCTTTATGCGGAATATAATTCCTCCGATAAATAATTCCCGCGGTCGCGATGCTTCGGGTACCCCCTTCAACGGCTGCGCAGACGGTCGCCCCCTCCCCCCTCATCGAAGTCGGGATACTCGGAGAAGTCGCTTCCTAAGCCGGATTCAGGCCTAATGGTGCGCGCAATTATTCCACTCCAAAGGGAGTCCGATCAGACACGACCGTCCTGTCCCGTCCCGTCCCGTCCCGTCCCGTCCCGACGCAGCACGACGCGGCGCCGGTTTCTCATCCGGCCCGACGTTTCGTTAATGGCGAGCAAACTGCACCGCCAAAGTTGCGCTAAGTGCGGAGGCGGAGGAGCGTGCTCGTAATCTCTTTCCGCGTGACGGACGTGCTGCTCGTAAAGGCGAACCGCGAAACGGATCTGGGTCGAGGGGTTCTCTTTTCTTCCTTTCGCTCGCGAGACCACCGCGGTGGACGTCGATGCATCTGGGCCTCTGAGCAGTCCATTATGACAGTGAAGATCGTAGATGCGCGGTCTAGATTCACCGCGTGATGTCATTTAATATCGAATCGTATTTTGCTGCGCTCTATTGAATTTTATTGCGGAATTGGAATTATACGTTTCTATTCGAATCTAGAAACAAACTGCAGATTTATTTAAATTTCTCACTGCTTGATCTAATTATTTTGTAAATATAAACTTATGGATCGTTTCCTTTAATGTTTCTATAAAAGTATCTTATTACGTTTGATATTATTTTCTAATATATGGGCCGTATAGCATTTTATACATGACCTGGTATTGATTTGTAATTTGCAGCCGCTTATCCGATTTCCGTTTGATATTTGCGATTTAGATTCTTAACCGTTCGCTGACTTCCAAATGTTTTCACAGTGACCGTATGGTGCGGTACTGGAATGCGTTTCGATTGAGATACGTTTCGATTGAGATGCAAAACGAAAGGATAGGAAAATCGATACTCAGTGCCATCCCAGCGTCGTTTATTGAAAGTCACTTGAGCTAATGCATTTCTTCCACGTACTTCTTACGGAGCAATTTCAATGCGCTTCGAATTGTATTAATGCTAATCAATATTTGCCGCACGTTGCATTAAATTACCACACCCCCTCGACTTTTCCGCACGGTATGCCTGTAATTTCAAAGCGAGAGAGAAAGAGAGAGAGGAGTTATTACTAAATACTTTTGAAAAACTTTTTCCATCTCCGTGTTTATCTCAAGTCTGTTTTTAACAATCCTCTTTTCACCGCGTACGCATCCACTGCGTTTGTTCGTTCGTCTCTCGCGTTTGATTAATATCCATGAATCCGTCAAATGAAAATGTCGTCTTGCTAGACACTTAAACGAATCTCCATGCAATCTCGCGCGCACTTTCGGAACCGCAAACGCCAAGTCGCCGTTTCAACTTCCGCCTCTCCGTCATCGTTTTGTGGTGGATGATTTGCAGCTGGAGCAACGCGCCTCAACAAAAAGCGAGGAAAGCAGCGGGGAGCCACCGACTCAATTCCGTCCTTGGTTTTATCGCTCGTAAAGCTGGGTCCGACGGCGGCAGTGGCGGACACGGATCGTATAAACCCCGCTCCGACACCCTTCTCGGTTCGCGCTCGTAACTCTTCCCCGATCTTCCTTAGCCGCCCACATGCACTATCGTCGACGGTATACGGAAGCACAACGGAACGGAAGTCGCAACGAGCAAGTGCTCGTTAATACGCGGCCGCGATAAAGCGACGCCCTTGCGTCAAGTATTCCTGCGAGTACGAGCGAGCGAACAGTTCAAGGCTGTTCCGAAGCGAAAGCGGCTGTTGCAACAACACTGCAGCGACCGCGTTATTCACGGAATATAATCGTGCAAATAAATTGATATGTTTATACTCTCGCTGTTTGGATCGCGGGATGGAAGAGTGAAGAAACACGCAGTTTATGATAGAAAATGATCATTTACAATTATAACAAGAGATATTCTTATGAAGATAACTTAAACGTTTTACATTATTCAGTTATAAAGAGAGTTATGTGTGTAAAACATTTCCTTCATATTTAAAAAAAAAAACCGCAAATTCATAGAGAATAAATTCATGAAGATTCATAAATGAGTCTGCTAGGAATATGAAACGCGCAGTGGATATTCTTCATTAGATTGCCTCTACCAGTTATCAGTGTAATTCAGGAGAAATGGTCTAGCATTGATGCTGACCGCAAATCCACAGGAGCGACGTGGCTCGATCGACTGGTTGTCGAAGGAGGGACCCTTTGATGAGGCACCATGCGCGCCCGGCGGGACCATTCAACTCGGACACCCACCCTTTGACCCGCCATTTACACCGGCGGATAGTGTCGATGTAAATGGCCATTAGACTGCCATGCTAACCCGCAAAACCGACATATGTGCGCCGAGCGTCGATTGGCCGGAAGCCGATTTTCCTTGACGATTATCGCTGACAAGATCGTCGCCGTCGAGTCTGGAATGCCGACGATAAATCCATAACGCCTAGTCATGCTAATCAATCACGAGTCTGGATGCCACCGTCCTGACAGGCATTCTGGCGCTCGCGCACGTTTTTCGGGAAAACCGATGGAAAACCTTTCTCAACCGGTAGATAAAGGATCCGTCGCGTCGCCAGTATCGCAGAAATTTATTAGGATTTACACGAGTCTTCAGGAATGACGTCAGATTTATTGGGCCATTGTTCACCAGTATCCGCGCGATTTCCCGATTCCGCCGCGCAGTTCCGAAAACTTTTTCTAGTCAAAACAATCTCCGATTCCTTTTTTTCTCCTATTTTCTTTGCGCTTTCAACGAAAAGTCTTAAAACAGAAGATCTTCAATATTCGATACATGAAGATTTATTTTACATATTATTGATAGAGAATTGTAGAATACTCTCATCTTTTTCTTTTTTCTTTCTCTCTCTTTCTCTAAAATATTTCCTTGTACCATGTATGTACACTAGGCGTCAGGAATGCCTTTACACTTTGAAGTTGGCGCGTTCAGAGTTTTTCTTTTTTTTTTCTACTGCCTTTCACATTGGAAAGATAAAAATAAACTTTGAACGCGGCCAACTTCATGTGTAAAGGCATTCCTGACGCCTAGCGTACATATCCCATACACATTCATTCATGTGGAAATATGCGCAAAAGTGGAATTTAATAAAAAAATCTCCACACAGCAGAGACCAATAGTCGAGCCACTTGATAAGCATTTCCATGGATACCAGCAATGAAATCTATATCGCAGCTCGCGATACCCGTAACGGAATCTAAACAAGACTGAAATAATTATCCCTTTGGCCGGAAGAGCGGAGAATCGAGGCGAAACTATCGCGCAGTTAGAAATTTGGAGCATTATATTCCCGTGGCGCGAGTATTAGGTCGCAGCATTAGCGCTCGATACACTCGACGGGATAAACTCTGACGCACAAAAAGGAAGGAAACGAAAAGTACCGCGCTCATTAGATTCTTATCCGAGAAAACCGCGTCGCCTTCGAGAGGATGTAGATGCTAAATAGGCAATTCCGTGAAAAAAAAGACCGTTTTAGGACAATAATCGCGGCTGCGATTGAATTATTCGCGAACAAACTACCGTCGCCGTTTCGTGTCACCCTTCTCGATTGATCGTTCTCCCTTTCTTCCTCTCGTTCGCTCTTTCCCTTTCAACTACCCCCTACTGTCCCCCTTTCGTTCGCCATAAACTCCAACGCGCGCCCACCACTACTGCTCCGAATACTACTGCTCCCGCACTGTTCCGTATTTGTGGCCCTTCATTTGCAGATAACCACTCGTGGAACCACCGAACAATCAACCTTGCCCTAGAATGCATCCTTTTACTCGTTTCCTTCCTTCCGTCCTTCCTTCCTTCCTTCCTTCCTTCCTTCCTTCTTCGCTTTGTTCGCGCTGTCTTTTCTCACACTTCCTTCCGCTCTTTCGCTCTGTTTCTGTCAGTCAACACGGATTAAAGGGACAAGATTAAAGGTAAACACAGAGAAGGCATAGTCGATACTACTGACTTGTGGACGTCGAATCGTTGCAAGAGTCACGGAAGAGTGCGTTATAAAGAAATAATGAGGAAATTAGGGGAATGAAAAATTACAACGAAAAGTACAAAAATATAAGGAGAAAATTACAAGTCTAGACAAAGAATAACAGGGATGTGCCTTGCTGAACACATGGCCAAGTTCAGGGTTAAACAGAAACTGTCTGTGTTGCGTGTCATTACCAGACACGCAGGGATAACGAAGGGTGTTACGATAAGACTTAGGGTCTGTTTCGTGTTCAAGTTTTTTATGTAACTCAACTATATAATATATATTATTCAGAGCATTTGATTATCTCTCTTTTATATAAAGTTAAATAAAATGCTTACTGAAAAGTATATATAATAAATAAATTTTTAGAAAATTAAATGGATTCGATACTTTGTATTTTTAAAGTAGAAACACATTAAAGTATAATGTACATCACTTTTAAAATAAAGCTAAATTTGTAGAATTAATGTATATTCTATGTAATATATATGTAATATGTATTTTATATATTTTTATATAAACTCTGTTAGATCAGTTTTTAAATCACTACAAGTTTTTAATTACAATATGTAACTGAGAAAAACTGGTTATTTAATCTCTTTTCATATCTTGCGAATTAGTATTAGTAAAATTTTATGAATTGCGTTAAACATTATCTACCGTGAGAAAGACGCGGCATACAGGCGAACGATGTACTCGACGGCCGTGAATCTCAGGTCGTAAAAACGCGGTCGTAAATTCGCGACCCCGCGCTCTCTAAAACGTCACTCGTATATAGAGCTATATACTTGGTTTGCCCCGAACGATTTTGCATCTCTGATAAGAGAAAGAGAAGCCATGGTTCTCGAAGATCGATGTTCCGGGCGCGCGTCCCGAGACGAGAGAATGACACCGCATAAATTCTCACCCTCGTCCCGTCTAACACGGGATGACGTTTCGGGATTTCCCGCTCCCGCAAACCAGCTGCACTCGAATCGAGACCACGATGAGCTATGTCTTTCATTTCCTTTCCCCCGGAGCCCGGAGTTTGCTTCTCTCCACCACCCGCGTGCTAAATGGACAGGAGGAAGTCGATAGCGCCGCCGAAGTCTATCTTCGACATCATACATCTTAAATGGATCGATAAAAGATCCATGGAGATAAAGATAGTTAACTAACTAACTTTGTTATTGTTCTTAAAAGGAAATCGAATCGAATCGAAAATTAGTAATAAATCCGTAATGTGGAGTTACTTTTGTTAGCTCAATTCGCTTTTTTTAAAGCCTCTCGAAAATGAAGCTATTATGAAAATAAACCGTAATCTCCGTTTTTAAATTTGCAGTTAAATTTAAATACATAATTCCAGTTTTTTTTAGGATCTCCTGAAGAGGAACATTTTTACAAAGTGTATTCGGAATAAAGACACAAATTCCAGAAAATTATTTGTAAAGCATTTAGGATTGACTTATAATATTTTTAGAATGTCTTTATTTATTTTTCAACATAATCGTCATGGACCTCAATGCACTTGATGAGTTTAGAAACTAGTTTCTTCACGCCGACATCACAAGAGTCTTCCGCCCCGGTTCTTTTAACCATTCTATTCTCTCTTAACTATTCTGCTTTACTATTCACGAAGTTCATCTATTATTAAATTCCTATCAGCACGAATTTTTTTTAATGAGTTCATCAGTAATGACAAATGGCTTTCCACTTCTTTTTTCATCACTTCTTCCCGTTTTAAATTCACAACATTTTGCCATGTTTTGCGCGTTTATAATATCTTTGCCATAAACTGAAACAAGTTATAAACATAGAGCAGAATAGTTATAAGAGAGAATAAAATAATTAAGAGAGCCGGACATTTCTATGACATCGGCTTGGAGAAATTAGTTCCTAGACTTACCAAGTGCATGATGACTACGTTGAAAAATAAATAAAGATATTTTCTAAAAGTATAACAAATCAATCTTAAAATAAAATGCTTTATAAATAATTTTCTACACTTTGAATTTTTACTTTCCGAATAACCCTCGTAATTTCTATACTTTCAAAATGATTTTACACAAAAACTTTTATTTTGACTGATTTACGTCACGGTGGCGCGTATCACAAAGAGCGTGGACGCGACTGTACGTCGCGCTGACGTACTGCAATAATATTTTCGACGAGCATTACAATATTGACAATCCATCTTATACGGAAGTAGCTTGAGCGTATATCGCACATGACGATACAAAAGATAGCTCGAGTCCCTGTTTTTCGGACGTCAACGCTCTATAGCAACAGGACAAACGCCGGACGTAGAAGGAGAGATTGTCGCTCCGGTAACTCCCGGTGTTTGTTTTCCTTCTGGTCCCTCCTGTTTTTCCTCCATTAGCGACTTTACCACCCCCGCTGTATGCTTTCCTCATGGCTCCCCCTCGCTCTCTCGCTCGCGCCGTCTTCGTCGTTTTCCTCGGTTACCCCACGTCAACAAACACCTGACAACTTCCCGTGACTATCGTCGAAACGACTTCTCAAGTTGCCTCGTAGACAACGTGCCACCCCCTGCGGCTTCCCCCTCGATTTGCTCGCTTATGAAATCCGCATATCGAGTGCGGAATTGCCTCCTACCTTCTTTCATAATATCGCGGCATATCAAGCAGTCTCTTTCTTCCGATGGCTATCTATACTTTCAAAGATGAGAAGATAGCATATGTTCTGCGATAGCTCCCGGGAAGCTAAGATATTAAGCGTCTTGCCACATGCACTTCAAAAGCAACTGTCTCATCTTTTTCTTCTAAAGTTGAAACGCCTTTCTTTCTCTCTTTATCAATACACCCTAATATAGAATTCAATTTTTATCTTGTCATTAAATTTTCAAACATTGATTTCCTTCAAAAGAATATATTACATTTCTTTTCTAATTTCATGGAAACGAAATAAAAAACATATTTCAAAGCAATTTAATTAAAAACAATTTTCTATTAATTTATATTATTTGTATTACGTTCCTTGTCTAATTTTATGGAAAATTGTTTTTAATTAAATTGCTTTTAAATATTATTTGATATCATTTATATGCACAAAATCACATTTTATATCATATTTATACATATTTTGAAGAGATAAAAAAGATTGACTTTATATACGGTATTTTTAGTTAAATCGCTACACGCGCAGCAGGACGGTATATTATTGTAAACGATACAGTCCCAGGATTTTTAAATCTACACCGTTTTTACGTGATAAAAATATACGCGCGATCGGATGTTTTGTCGCTTGATCAAGTGGATACACACTCGATTTTACGTGGGATTTTTATTTTTAAAATATCCTACGCGCTATCTTTCTTTCTTTCTTTCTCTACGCAGCTGTGTCTGCCAAGGCCGCGCGTATCATCTTTCCTCTATCCTTCGCTTGTGATACACATCGAAACTAGGGAGACCAGCTTCGGGGGATCAGACTTCCTGCCTCGTCTTCTGCAATGCTTTTGATTATGCAATGACATTCCTCGAACCAGTTACGCCAAGGACGCATACCACCTAGGTATGCTTCAGTATCGTTAGATCGTATCTAAAAGAATGCAATCCTTATAAGTGAAAGGGAACAATCATCCTGATATACCAGTTGAGTCTAGACGACCGTATCCGTGTCGGAGGAATTTTTCCAGGTAAAATTAGTTTGGAATCATTTGGAGATCAAATTATGTTGCGACATAAAGTTATTTCTCTCGGTATTAAACTTCGGCTATTTCTGTGTGCGTTTGTTCTTATAAGTCGTCGAATCTACGTTAATCTCTAAGAGTGTATATTTCACACTAAAGAAACCTATTCCATCAAAATGACAGATTTTTAATTTCTTGTTTTAAATTAGAGAAATTATTAAGGTGATTTTGTTGGAATTTATATTAATTTTTGTCAAGTTAAAAAATGATTATACATGCCAATTTATTTTCCATTAACCACTTTAATTTCAAAGTTCTGTATATAGAATGCCTACCAAAGTAACGCTGGTTGCTATGTGAAAAAAAATGTCTTTAAAAAGCTTTGAGAAACAGAAGCATTCTCTTTAACACCTATTTATATTCTATTGTCTAAAATCTCATGAACGAGGCTGTTTTCATCTCCAACGTTTACTCAAGTACTTTGATGTGAGAGTTCTCCTTACAGAAGCAGCTCTTACAAATGTAATTGGCAAACAGAACTCGCGAACGACGCTAAGAGCACGTTTATCTCCTTTAAAATGCACGAAGGCTGCAATTCAAACGTTTGCTGCAACAGGCGATTCGAAGGCTCGATTACGCGCCTCGTGTTCCGGATAACGTTTCCTGATATTTCTCGTATCTCCACCCACTTCGCGTAGCGGCTTGTACCGGCGATTTCGCGATTCTTCTCGTGTCTCACGGAAGTCGAAGCTACCGCGATCGCAAAATAGGCCTCGGCACGCCCACTTCTTGTATCCCCGGCTGTCGCCGATTGATTCGCGGCGGAGCGAGGGAGATGGAATGAAAAAGAGAGAGTGGAAAGGGTGCCTAAGGCCGCTTCTTGCCGAGCAAGAAAGTTCGCTGTTCGTGCCGCACGCGATAAGTAGTAACAACACGTGATACCCTCCGATAATCACCGTCATTCCGTGATGCTGCGATACAGAGCGATACGATCAAACACCGCAGCTTCGATTCGGCCACGTCGCTTTAAACGTTGCAACGTGAAGAAGCTCGAAAGACTTCATTTAATTTTCTTTTGCGATATATCATATAGGTATATGTATAATACGTGCAACAGTAGCACATGTGTGTATTTTAAGATGGATGTTATATTAATAAGATTTAATAATATTGAGATTACAATAATGAATAAGCAGTTATTCTTCATCACGATTTACGAATGGAAAATTAATTGAACGAATGACAATGCATGCTATTAACATACAATGCAATGAAACGTCCTTAGATTCTTTATTATTCTTCATTACTATGATTCTTATTATCTTGGACGTTACGCAGTTTTCTTTGCAATCACCATTCGCTTATGAAGCACGTTTCGCGCGGAATTTATCCACCGGACATTTCATATATATATAAGAATATGAGGTATTTCAGCTCGCTGCTCTTTTCTTGCGGAAATTCTCGGTATCTTCCTCCCGCTCTTCAACTTACTATCGCGGCTTATTGGTAACGGGATGGTATTCACGAGCGACGACGCGGATAATTAGCGAAAGCTAGGAAGCAAAGGGGATAAGAAAGAGGGGGAGGGGAGGAGGCAGAGTATTCCGCAGTAACAATGGTAAAGCCTATATCGTCATCTTCCTTCCCGTCGACATAATCGCCGTCTGATTCCGGATGTGTAATATTGATTATTCGGTAACCGCCGCGGATCGAGGGCGCACGTTGTGTTTCTCGTAACGAGCATTCGTACCTTTGACGCGAGGATTACGTTCTCACCACAACGATGTCAATCCGAAAGCGGCAATGGTGTTCGCGCACGAGAGGCAGCGTTTCGTAATTGTCATGTTCGTTGATTATCGTTAATTAAGGTCGCGTTCTCAGAGCCTCGTTCGCTTGTCCGTCCTAATCGACCTAATACATTACGTTTCGTACTATCTCACGCGTTAGAGTGAATTACAGGCGTTAATCAGCGGCAAAAGTGTCCCTAATCTCCGATTGCCCGTGGAAATTAGATGAGCCATAAACGCTCGCGTGATATTCTTCGCGAGGGAATTTTAATTGCCGAAATAATCGCATATACAGTAAATAACGTAATCAAGAAATTACAAGTACCTAGTTACGTATCGTTGTCTCTAATTAATTAGAGATTGCGATACCAGGATAACGTTGAATTGCGACGGGATTTCTGCAGAAGGACGTTGCTCTCAATTAATTGTTGCATTCAATTGCACGCAGTATGTAAAATTTATATCGCGAGGTAATATGTTGTAACGCGTCCCAGATCAGATACGTTTACTGAGAACTCGCATAGATTTGCATGAATTACTCATTGGGTAATTCCCATAAGTTGCAATTTATAGTCCAGGGCGTATCATTTCTCGAGCTGTGCTAGAATGAGATGTGCCGCCGGTATCGCGGGGGCTGCCGATAAATAGACAGCTAACTAGACGTAAAAGGAGAGATCGATCGATCTTCGGAGGAACGCGTAAACAAATCGAGGACAATAAGAGATTGAGGGAGGGATGGGGAAACAAAGGGTAGCTGGGATACCTTGATCGACGATGAATGAAGGGTGAAGGAGCCGTCGAGTTGAACATTTTCGCGTCTCGACGAGAGAAGTTTCCGCGCGCTTGAGAGCCCTCGAAACTTTTCAATAAAGTGTAAACTTACTTTCCATACGTCTCGAATGACAAAGTTCGTTCCGTCGCTATCGTTTTTCGAAGGAATTTAGGGAGGTGCTCGGGAGATGTTCCCGAGGGCGTTGTCGATAATCATTTTTGATACGCCTTGGAGAAGTTTCTGGCGTATCCTGTTCCGCTTGTGACAGGATTCGCGCGTGAACCTAGAAGTCGTGGGCGCGAGTAATTACTCGAATGTCCCTGTATATAGAAGAGCGCTTTGAGGGAGGTAAAATATTTTCAAATTTATTTGAAAAGGATAACAAAAGATTTTTATTTTTATTCATTTATCGATGAAAGTCTAAAATTGCAACGGCTCGTATAACGATGTAAATTTTGTACACTGTCCCTGTAATTAAATGCAATGAAAGAGAATGCTCTTCTACAGAAATTTCTCGTTGCAATTAAACGTTATTCTTCGTAGCGTAATTTATCTAATTCGCGCTTTAACATTTTCGCTAATAAAACGCACGCTTAAACGCACGCTCAAAACCGCGCGGCACTGTAACGTTGAAAACGTCGTCGTAATAAATAATATCTTTGTGTCCATCTTGTTTCCATATAACGAGCCCGCCCAGTTATACGTTATTCTCCACGAGACGGTGCTCTCCGCCGAGTTCGGCGCTCTAACGGCCGACACCGCCCGCTAATTGCCGTCCGTATAATTACCATATCGGAGAGATAAATATAGAGCTCTTACCTTCTACGGCCAACGAGACAGCGCGCCGACATTACGTCCGCGTCGTTTAAAGTCCCGGAAAGATAGCGCGCGCGCGCGCGCGCGCGGGGGAGTGGTAAAATATGAGCTTCGAACATACAAGCCGCGCGCGGCCAAGATTTCTAACGAAGTAATTCTACTCGTCGGCGGCGTAACCGCCGCCTTGTTTACGTATTAATAAATGTTTCGAGCCCACGCACTTTAATATCGTCCCCGCGGCGATTTGTCTATCGAACTGTTCGGGAGGCGAGGAGAAAACGAAAAGATCAAAGCGCTCTAAACTCCAGCGTTCAGTAACAGGGAAGACAAGAAATTCGCGAACATTGTAGACGTTGGATTTACGATAGGGTGCTCGAGATTTATTATGTAGCTACGCTATTAGTCATATATGTCTTGGAGTTACTATTTCTTGGATATCGCGAAACCTGAGTGTCATTTGAAAATAAATCTTGCGAATACGTGGGCCGCGCGCACGGCGCGACGTTTGCGGTATAATAATCTGCGCGGAGAAACGATGTTATTATATTTCGGTTGTCGTCCGCTTCCGTGTGCCACTGGGAGGAAGTAATATTCCAAAGGAAAAAAGGCCATAATAAGATGCGGAGTCCACAATAGCTGTTACGGAGGATCAAAAGATTAACAATGGCCACCTGACGTCTATTTAATAACCGACTTCGTTATCTCGGCTTTTGCAACCTCCATACATGCTCCCCGGAACTTTCGCCAGTCAAGCACGAGACACAATTACACAATAGGCGTCTCTGAAAGTACTGCGTTTTCCGTTTAAATGAGATTTCTCTCTCTCGGAGGGATTCGTTATATCGCAAAAATAGCTCGTATCTCCGCGCTCGCGCGACTGAGCTTCGTCGAGAGAAAAAAAAGCGGACAAATTGTCTCGTCGTCACAGGGAACGGCACGCGCGTGTCCCATTGTTGTCCGCATAATTGCGTCCTTGCGATAGGAGACCCACCCACGACTTCTACGTGCTCGATTTAGCATCGAAGCGACGAGCGCACCCACGCGTGCCGCAAACGGCAGGTGACAGTGCCCGGTCACGACGACATTTAACGATCCCTCCCCCGTGCCGGGGCTGGAATGTCTCCCCCTCTCTCTCTCTCTCTCTCTCTGGCTCGATCTCCACCAGGAAGCGGAGTCAGGGTGGAGAATTATCGTGGCGCCGTCGTGCCGACGTCGAAGCGAGACGTCGCGGTCGCCCGCGCGCGCGTGAATGTTTTATCTCTCTTCTGTTTCTCCGATTCTCCCGCGCTCTCGAGCTGGACGAGGAAGAAAGCGGGGAAGAAAGGCGCAAAACGAAAGCGAGAGACACGCCGGCGACGCCTAATTAGCGTCGCCGGAAATGAGGCGTGTAGGCACCTACGAAATTAGTATCTTCGAGATATCCACGCGCGCCCATCCATCCACCATGTACTTCTCCCGTTCTCGACGGAATGCCGCTCGCTAGATCTCCCGGCGTACGTCCCGGACATCTTCACCGCGTCGGAACGCGTCCTGGAAGAGAACGCCGAGTGAAGGGAACTTCCGAGATAGTTGCCCGACAGGTGCTTTGTGTAACTTAATCAAGGGAGGTATCCACGAGAGAACTATCGTCGCTCCTCTCCTTTCATCTCACGGCTGCATCTCGCTGGATTTTTCTTAACGAAAACTTAAATGAATGCTACGTCTTTTACTTTTCAATATTAAACAGAGCTTCATAATTATATCTAAAGTTGTAAGGTTCTGTTGAAGAATCGCTTACACTCCGAGACTACTAAGAAATTATTTTTTAGAGTTGAGAAAAGATCAATTTGAGTTGATCAAAGAATTTATAGATGAAGGATGAGGCGGCATACCCGAGGGATATATATATATGTATAATCTAGAATGTATTTTCTGAAGAAAAAATGTATGCCGCGCGCGCAATATAACGCACTAAAGTTATAAATTGCATTTTCGGACCTCCGTTAATATTTACAACGCTATTTGAGATTATTGTAATATGTTTTCATGTAATTATAAACTCTATTATTTAATGTTGCGCGCTAACAAGAATGCACATTTCATAAGCAAATAAATATGAAACATAACAATATGTGCAATGTTGATTATGGTGCACAGATACTTTATTATTTATGAGCTGCGGAATTATCTGACGTGCAAAAACGCAACTGGGTCCCTAAAAAATTGTTTAAATTTTTACTTTCCAGCGACACGCTCATTATGATGCACCCTCCTCCTTCCTCTCTCTCTCTCTCCCTCTCTGCCGCCCTTTATTCTATATGTATTTTAATGAATATGTGTTCAGATTAACTTCAGTAAAAATTTATATAATGGGTTGATTCAGAGAGCGGATACACAAAGAGAATATTTAAATGAAAATGTCTGTCTGCACCAACTCATGTCACTTAGTTAGAAAGCTTTCGCTGATGTCAGTGTATTTTTATTCTTTACATGAATCGCACGTATTATACAAAATTACCTGCATTAAAAGAATTACGCTAACAAGAGAGTACATTATAAAATGAGTTTACTGTAGAAAAGCGCCATATATTTCCGAAAGAGTGAAAATATTGCGGAACATAATATATTTTTCAAATCTTTGCAATGTATTACATCTAAAATATAATGATATGTATTTATTTGTTTTTTTAATGTATGTATGTATAAATTTCTAATAAAAATGTGTTGATTACAATTTTATGAAAAAATTATAAGTAATTTAATTATTAATGTCTGCACGTCTGCTTTTTATATTATAATAGATATATAATAATATAATAGATAAATACAATCAATTTTTATATCAAATATTACATTACTATATTACAATACTATTACAATACGACTTCGAGTTTTATAAAAAAATTAATAATTTATTCGCGTTTGAATTATTAATCTTTGTTTATTAAATTTTATTTATCAACGAAAGTGATTTTAAATTACCTTTTCTTCTTGTATTCACTTTTTTACAATTGTAAACTTTTTGTTACGTGTCAGTATTTGCGTTAGAGTGCGATTTACGGGTAACAACCCCTCATGTTTAGCATTGTTAAGCCCAAACGTTCATCCTTCTGCCACGAGTGTCATTATGACGATATTAAATTATCCAGACAATGACAAGACTTTATGATTTAGTACGTTACGAGCAAACATGCTGAATTCTCACATAGTTTTAATAACCAAAAGATGGATCACTGACAATGATAATCTATAGTATTATTGTATTATCTCGCTACTGTATTATTACGCTGCCTGCCGTATCTGTTACCTCCTTACGATTAAAATAATATATACATATATCGATAAAATAATATATATATATATATATATAAATAATTATCCCCCTCCTCTCTCTATGTATTGTTACTTTGTCGTGGCCGGGAAAAAGAACGCGCTCTCAAATGGCTGTTTCATCCTCCATTCATCCGTTGTTGAGGGGAAAAGAGGAGTAAAGAAGGAGCGGATATATCCCCGCCTCATTATTTTATTTCCCTACGTTTCTCACAATACCGCGCATTCTCCTCGTAATCGCCACGCTCTTTGCTGACTGAGCTCTTGCTTTCTTTGCTTTCAGGGATTTGCGACCAGTGAGTTTGGAGAAAGGTCAGGAGACTCTTCGGCTCAGGGTCTATGCCTGCTACGCTTGGGGAGGGCCCTTCCTTGTCGCCGGTCTGGCAGCGCTTCTAGACCATCTACCGCCTCAGCCGCAGTACACGTTTCTGAGGCCCCGCTTCGGCGAGAAGCAGTGTTGGTTCTACGGTAAGTTCTTACCTCGTCCGGAGTCCCTCGTCATTTCTGCGTGAACTATCTTATGAACGCGTGAACTCTCCCCATCCATTACCGTCCTGGCTTTCGGCGCAAACTATCAAGACTTCGCATCAGATTTGCATCTCCTGAAATAATAAGGAACTAAGTGCAACCCGTTTTAAGGAAAAAATATCAAAAGGCACTAAATTAGAGAACAAATAACAATTTTGGAAATAATGGCCAATTTCAAGATTTAGTATCTGTTTTAATAAAAATTAAATTTTTTTAAAAACTTAATTAAAATTATAAATTAAAATCAATATTCTTCAGGATGAGATAGAAAACAAATTAGTAACTTGATTTTGGAAATAGCGATTAATTCCAAGGTTTGACATAAATTTTAGCGAAAATACGCTGGCAGAAAAGCCCTTAATTAGGTCAGTGTAAAACTGCATGTAGAACTGGGTAGGTCCATTTCTAACACAAAGGACGTTACTCGTCTTTGTCAAGGGGCTCACATTTCGCTACCGGAATCTCGTCGTTAGCAACATGATATGAATCAGACGGTCGATGTATACATACAAATGCCGTCTCGCTTAAATGGAGCAGTGTGTCTGTTATACGACTAGCGTAATGCTACAATTGGGGGTGAATTACTTCTCGGACGATAGTTCGAGCTAGATCATTGCTCTAATTAAACTTGGCAACATACTATACGGTTGCGAACATATTCCGACTCCCTCTCTCGACAATACCGTGTGTACGATAATGCATCGTTATACCGAAATTCTATTCTTGCTATTCTTGCAATTCAAAATAGCCACGTCGTTATAGAGCTGCCCGCTCTAAATCGGGATAATGGTATCTCGTGGGAAACGTCGAGGCATCGCGAGTTGTTTCCCCTGACACAATGCTCCTGCAGGAGACGAGGGGCATTGCCTGCGCCACAAGCAGGCAGCTAACCTTTTTCCCCTCCTCCTCACGCTATAACGGCACTCCATAACGGCATAGGCCGAGGCGATAGGGTAGAGAGATAAACCTGGCGCCAGCTAGTCCAACCCCATCGTGCGAAACAGCCGAAACCCTCGTTTCCCTCTACCTCGAAGCCCGACTATACGGCCCGTAATAATAGGAATGCGTGTATGCGCGTTTAAATGGACCCCGAGACTGTTCCCTATTTTGCGTTTATATCCCTTGTGTTTTTTTTACCTGTATTTAACGTCGTCAAGACAAACGATAATAGCGCTTTTATGTATAATCGATAATAATACTAACGGGAAAGGTGCATAAAGGGTTATTTTGAATCAATTCTTTCTTGTAGAAAATGTCTAGAAATAGTCTGTGAACGATTAACAATTAGCGATTGAAGCCAAGGAATTATAATCTTATAATCGGAGCTTAAAATGAACTAAGTCTCAGGTATCACCTCTCGCTGGTAGTGCATATTGCGAAATAATTTTGTCGTGATTTATTGCGTAATTTAATTCAGTACGAAATATTTCTGTCTTCGTGGATGGTAATTTAAGTGGATTAGAGAGAGGCCAGGCGCGAGTAGCGTAAAATATTATAACGGGGGTCTTATGCCGTTCGGCCGTTACGCATCCACTGATTTATGGCAATGAAATCACTTTCGTGAAATTAGAATAAGTAGCGGGAATACCTGCGGGTGTATTACTATTGTTATTACTATTATCAGTTTGATATACAACTATGCCGCCCGAGAATTCAGGGTTACTCCGATAACCCGGTTGCAGCCAAAGCAAAATTACCATGTGAAATTCATTTCCTCGCTTTCCCTGCACATACATGAATATATATGAGAAAGTACATATCGACGATTCTAAAAGCGTTCATATCGAAAAAATATAATTTTTACAGTGCTTTTAGAATAATAATAATATACAATAAAGTTTCTTTTTATAAATATTTATAAATTTTTATAAATACTTTATAATTTTGTATATGTATATAAAGCTAAAAAATATATAGTCAATTATAAAATATATGTATAATTATTATCATGTATAAAAAATATAGTCATAGTTAAGAAGTTATAAATTGTATAAATTATTATTCTGATTTACAATTTATATTATTCAGATTCCTGTGTGTCATATAAGTATGAATCACATTATCGCGTTTGTATTCATAAAGATAAAGATCTATCAAACGCACATTTTGTTACGCTTCTTAACGCGATTACGCGAATGGGACTCGAGAGAGGGATGAGAATGCGAAAGAGGGACGATCGTACATAGTGGCGATTAGAATAATCGGAATGGTAATGAAATGCAGAGGGAATTATCGGATGCTAAAGAGCCGCGAAAGCACCCCGTAACAAACCCCGTCCCTAAATCCGTGTTTATTTATCACGCAATTTCGTTTATTACTCGGTTCAAGCGGAAATGAATTGGAAATTCAGATACGCGGGATGCACCTGATTGTAATAAAGTTGACGGAATTTTTATCGTGTCTCGCAAATTATCGCAAGTTGTACGTTTCCCGAGGAAAATATTCCACATCGCCGATATGTAAAACGTCTCTTTCTTTCTTTCTCCCTCTCTCTCTCTCTCTCTCTCTCTCTCTCTCTTTCGCAAACTAAATAAAAGTAGTCGGACTGCCCTCCGACTCGGAGAAACTATCCGTGATTAATAGCGCGTCGTGCATAAATCGGAGCTACGACGCAAAAACGGGAAACGCCACCGGATAAAAAAAGACTAGGTGAGAAGAAAAGCATGGACGTGAGAAGTTGCGCGGCGCCGGCCGGCATCTCCGCGATTGATTTAACGCCAACACTTTCGGCGACGAGCTAATCGGATTTGACCGTGGCGGAGGTGCCTCTCGTAAAGTATCGAACGGCACGCGTGGACATAATTCATTTATGTTTGTTACGGGTTGCCATGGGAGTGAGATATAACTCGTGCGAAACAGCTATCGTTGGCGACCTGCCAGACCCAGCAAATATAGACGGCGATCTTTTGCGGGCGCAAGATTCGAAAGCCGGTCCCGCCGCGGTTTATCCCCTTTTTTGCTCGTAACGCCTTTATCTCCTCTTTTATGGTGTATCCTCGCGTATTCTTATATGCCGCCCGGCAGTCTTGAGCAAGATGCACAAGTTGAAGCTACATTCTGTGCTGAAGTTTTTACGCGTCAATCGCCCGGTCGAGACGAGCGAATGTAACATTGAGATAAATCTTTTATTGGCTGTTAAGACTTCGAGAGAAAAAAACTGGTTTTTTTTTCCATACGTTCGCATTAGCATTTGAGACGATGTTTCCGCCATGTATTCTGAAAGGGTTCAACGTAATTATTACCTATAGGTAATATCTTTTTTCCAGAGGGTCGTAAATTTATATTTCCTTTCGAGAAGTTGAGTTTATATTTTTGTTGCATTCATTGTATCGTGAATATGTAATATATTATTACACGCACGTTGTGTTTTTCTTATGGAGGCTCCAACTCCGGCTTCCCGCGCGTTTCGTTCTCCATTTCGATATAATTCTTTCTCAGTATTCATCGTAGTTCTCGCGCGAGGTCCGGCATGCCTGATGGAAAAACTTTGTCGGTGTCAGACAGCGCGTAGCGAAGACGTCCTGCGATCCCGTCGCGGGACCGTCTTCGATAAAGTTAGAGAATTTCGGCGTGGCGTCGCGGCTATACTGTACGTACGTTGCATTTTGAGACGACGCCTTGATGAGCAGCCGGATGAGAAAGAGGCCGGGAAGGAGCCCGGAATACAAGTTCGCTTCTCTGCATTCGTTTAATATTCCGCGCCTTCCCGGCGGACATCGGGATGCAAGTTAGCTCGGTTATCCGAACAGGATCCGCTACACGATGTTCCGAAAGTTTCGTGACGAGCCGCCAAAGTTTGACGTCGAGCTCCCGCGGAAAGCGCCCCGGTTCTCCGACCACCGACCGGGTAAAAACTGCGATTATTCCGGCTGCGATTATTCCGGCGGTGCTTCCGAGAATTGCGTAACAATTAGCGAAGGGTTGATTATCCGCAACAACCGAAGCAGATCTTGGCGATTAGAGAGAGATTCAAATCTAATTTAAAGGACGCGAAACTTAATAACTGATATCTTGAATCAAATATAAAATATCTTCACAAATGAATCATTATTATTATTACTATTATAATTATAGATTTAGGCTTATAAAGAGATAACATTGTCTCACCTTTCGAGATGCTTCTCTCTATAACCCTCTCTTTTATTCTTGTTAAATAATAACAAAATAATAAGAATTATTATTATTTTGTTTTTTAATAAAATGATTATTAATTTCCCGCGCGAAGCCTGCTATTTCGATCTTTACGGTAATTTGGTGATGGAAACCCTGGGTCGACTCTCTACGGTCGAGTCGCTTTTATCGGGGTGATTCGCCCCCTCGCAGCCAACCGGTCCCAACGACTCTTCCAACCCCATAACTACGGATGCAATCTGCCAGAAACAGACTTCCACGAGGGCTCCTCCCGTAGCCACTTATCGGCTACGGGGGGAGGCATCCGCGCGTCCACAAACAAATCCATAAATAAAATCCTCAACGGAAAAGCTTTAAGTGGCAACGCATCGCACACTCTACGCGTCGATATTAAATTGCGACTGACCCAGTGGAGATTTTTCTCGAGAACTTTTTCGAGGGCAATGGAAGTTACGACAAAAATTTTAAGTGGGTTCGCCACGCATCGAACTGATCGCTCACGGACATCGACGATCTTTTTTATCCGAGGTGGATCTCCGCCCGATAGATTCGAGACAGAAATAAAGTATCCGAGCAACGACCCGAGAAATTCCTGTCGCAAAAGCTATTCGTACGTACGGTATATAAAGACCACGTGGGGTCATCAATATCATTGTAATATCCTACATTTTTCAGCCGATTCACTAAAAAAAATCCAAGCGCGGATATTTATCAAGGGACGAGATTAAATTTAATGTGATTTAAGATAATGTGATTTAGGCGACGCGCATGGCGTTAATAAACTTTTTGTTGTTTTACACTTGATATTTAAGAGAACGTTTTAAAGTTATATGACGATGTTGGTTTTATAAAAATAAGTTCTGGCCAGTCTCCACGTGCATTCAACACAAGTTCATTCCTCTTTCTCTTAGCTCGTTCATTATTACGAATTGGTTGAGTTAATAATAATCTGAAATTAATTTTTATGAAATTAAATAAATTAAATTCTTAATTTTTATCTTGGCAGAGAATTTAATTTCCGTGGAAATTTTTTTTAATTAATTTCAGTTCGCTCACACAAGAAAAGCATGACAATATGTAAAACCTAATTAAAAACAATAGTAATAATACCTAATATCTGTAAAAAAAACTATAAATTTCTAATAATCTATTTGAACACGGCAATCGTGACAATTTATCTTTTATTATACAAATAAAAATCAAATCATCCTACACGTCGAAAAAGTTGTCTTACTGCAAAAATTCGCATTTGGAAACGATACGCGATAATAAATAGATGGTACACATAAAACAATGTGACGTATATTTTTTTAAAAATATGCGTAATCGATTAACGAGCCTTAAACGCTTAACGATCCGCTAAAAAGGCATACGTGGACAAATATCTCCAATGTTTTCCTTACTGTATTTAAAAGTATTTTTAGACGAGGTAAATACGAAAACACGAGTGTCGTATGTCTCTAATAAATACAAACAATGGCCAATAAATATAAACAATGCGTGGCTTATATCGGACGTAGCGAAATAAAACAAACGCGAAAATTACAGACAGGCAGCGAATTGCAGCGAAATCGAACGACCGAAAACAGATTTGTTCAGAATAACCGTTACTCAAAGCTCCGTAACTTTTTATTGACGATCACTGGTCGTTCTACAAGCCAACACGAATGTATAACCCGTAAAGTCAGAATGTATTTATTACAAAACTCTGAAATTCTCGACATTCCCTATTGATGTTTGGACCATGTACACTTTGTTCTCGATTCAATACTGCTTTATTTTATTACGGAATTTAAAAAATTATTTATTTGATTTATTATTTTTATATTAATTTATCAGAAATTGCTCTGCAACAATTCTAGTAAAATTAATAATTTACTATTGTTTAAAGTTCCGTAAATAATGTTTGATATTTTATAACTTTTTGTTACATTTTCATTGTACATAATATTGGTTTAATGAATCATAATCGATTCGTTTTGATAATTTGCATATTGGGGGACAAAAGTGTGAGACAAATATTATATATATTTTATTGCTTTATATATAAACTGAAAACATAATAATAATATGTAAATTAATTCCATTCCAACAACGCAAGTACATAAACTGAATTATAAGGTCATATGTGATTGCACATATTTTCCATGCATTATTTATAGATTTTATCACAAAATAATATAGTCAAATAATACAATATAAAGTCAAATAATGTAATCAAATTGCTAAATTTTAGGTGTATTTCATTTCCGACATTATATGATGTATATGGAAATAAAATTATATTGTATTATTACTTTTTATGCAATCTAGTTGTGAAGTCAGAATTCAAACATCTTTTTTTCGATAAAACTCTCGCTTTAATATCGCGTTATTAACTTTTATTCTCGCATTATCAATATATTAATCCATAAATTGGAACTTTGCATATTCACGCGAATGGCAAACGGTATCGTACGTAAAGCAGTATGAGAATTCGCGCGTATGGCAAATATCTGCGATACGCGCGGATTCAACAAATGGATACGATACGGGATACCGGATGTCTGTCTTGAACTTGAAATCCGAGCGTGCACGCGTACCAGTGCGTGCATATCCCGGGAATTCAGAGAATCGCGCAGCCTTGCACCGGACGGGGAGCCGGGAAACCGATCCGATCCGATTCGATGCGATCCCGACCTGCGATTGGGTAAGTGTACGCTCCGCGTGATTTCCCATGATTTCTGTTAAACACATATCGCCCTTTCCCGCTCGCGGACGCAATTTCGACGGGATCACGGCAGCAGTCGCGTGATCGCCACGGAATACCCTCGTGTTGTAACCCTCGTGCAGAATTTACCACGCTCAATCGCGCGATCGCACGCGCTCGCCCACCTTCCTTTAAATCGGCTGGATTTTCCACTTTTATTTTTATTTACTTCGATTACCGGGCTTCGGTTTATCTCGTGAATTACAATACAATGTCCCCATAAAGTCTTATAATAATTTTACCATTTTCTCTCTCTCTCTCTTAAACAAAAAAATAGAAGGATTTACAGGTAAACGGGGAAGAGAGCTAAAACGAAAGCGACAATAAGAGACAAAGCCTGCGGTCGTTAGCATTGTTACCACACTTCCGGAACACATTTCAAAGGATTGCGAGTTGTATATTCTTGGCATACTTTTGAGCAATAAGAATGCACGAATGTGAATAATGCTGAAAACTATTTAAGTGGCAACAAGGACAAATATAAACTATATCGCAAGAGAACCCAGACTTTCGAACGGCATTAAATCGAACATTTTCGTCACATTTTTGTTATTTTATCTAACTTTATTATCTAAAAAAACGAAAAGTATCATGAGATTCATATTTATTTTTACATTTATTCCGTGGCAGTTTTTAATTAAAAATCGAGCGAAGGGTTAATCTCGCGGCCGGTTGTGGAGCGAGAAATAATTACATCCTTTTTGGAAATGGCTCACACGCATTCACCCACACACTACGAAGAGAGCGAAAAATTTAATCGCTTGAGATATGTGCGGCCGGGTGGTGCGCAAACAACGCTATCCGCGAGAGGGAGGGGGGAGACAAATGTGCAATGACGCTGCAGCGAAGTTATCGGCTATCGAACATTATTGGATAACGGAAACAAAGTGCGTCTCGCCCCATTAGTTATTATCGCTCGCGATCGCGTACTGCCGCTCTACCGCGCGCGCGACGTCATAAATAATTAAGAATTAATGAGAGCGACGCGTCGCACATTCGGACGTTCTTTCGAAGGCCGACTTCCGGCCGACGCCGCGCCCGTCGACACGGGCAAGAAAATAAACCGCGCCCGCGTCCGTCGGCAGGTCGATACCGTACGATTTATTTGTTTGTCATAAATCCCCCCATCTATTTCCGCCCGCGTGCATTACGAAAGTCTGCTTTCCGCATACCGAGACGCGTCCTCTCCCTCCGCCTCTAAATGGATTCATCGATAGATTGAAAATTGATAGATTAGAATTTTATAATTTCTAATATTTATAATATTTATAATTCATTAATCTTTATCATTTTAAAAATATTAAATTCTCAAATTAGAATTATTGCAAGTTTTAATTATTTATGAAACGCGAGCATTATGATTCGCAACGCGTCGATGTATTGATCAGTCTTTATTTCCGGTATGCAAGGATCGCCGCCGTGTTGCGTTTTCCGGGCGCAAACTGCTCGTCGTTTCGAACAGATGCCAACACGTGCCCGAGATGCGACGCCACGAATTATGCGCCACGTGGATAACGCCGTTGACCGTTCAGCCGATCGCGCGGTTTATTATTGAATGCGCTTGCAATGTGAAACAGCCACCGCCTCCCAGGCATTTGCGCTGCTTAAAATCTGGAGTAATCGACCGACTCTGAGGTCGTTCCGCGGACGAGAACCGCCATATGATTAATCCAGGTGCAAGAACCGCTTCGTGTTGGTGAGCCGTTAGCGAAGCCAAAATAGAAATCGACGCTCGTTCCGCCGTGGAGCGTGAGTTCTAGGGAACCCGTTACTACCGTTTTGATCGCGTAAACGTCGTCAGCGTTATTACTGACTGGAATTGTAAGCTCCGTTCGCATTTGCGAGTGAAGTTTAAACGCTAATACGATGAAAAGTAATATCTGTTATTCTCACGAATAACGTTAGAAACGTCGTCCGTTTTTTAATAGACATATTGATTAAATCTACTAGATTTTTTATTAATATAACAAATTTTTTTGGTCAGTGAATAAATCACTGCGATATAAACCTTTACCACTTGGTACATAAACACGTGAAAAGATTATTCATTATAATACAGCTATGCGAGCAGAATAATTGTATAATCGTAGACCGCGATTTTTGATCCTGTGCAGAATTTCAAATCCGTCCTGTTTGCCTTGCAGGTGACATGGAAATCCTGGCGTACTTCTTTGGACCGATCGGAGTGCTGCTGGCCATAAATCTTATGTTTTTCGCTGTAACCGCTCGCGAATTGACGTGCGGTCTCTGGAAAGGCGAATTCGTGAAAAGCACCACTGAGAGGTAAGTAAACATTTTCCTCGTCGCGGCTAACAAAAAAAGAAAAAAGGACACCGAATAATATATCTTTTTCATTTTTCGCTACTGTGTTTCCGTGGCAATAATTTATAATGTTTCAACTGTTTTAAACGAACACGATACTCATTTGCGTGTTCTATTCATAAATAACAAACTTTATCAGAGAAATTGTACGGAATAACAATGATTGTTTTTTTGCTTCTTTTGCACGCGGATATCAATCTATTTTTCGCGCCACACAAAGGCTTTTGTACGCTAATAAATAAATTTTTCTGCAACGCAGAATTTGATCTTCCCCTGTAATGTGCGGCAATAACAACGCTTGCAGCGTATCGTGTTTACGTTTTCTTTTTCTCCTAGCAATGAAATAATAAACACTCTTTATTTCGTAATGATATTAGCTGAGCAAAATTAATTACGGAAAAAGATGTAAACGATATATTAAACCACGAAAAAGAATCGACCGGAAGACGGGAGGTGTCGGGATTAGGGAGACGTGAGTTTAATTATGTTCTACGAGCCCTGTACCTCCGAATATCCATGTACGAGAATTTATCGATGGATTAACGAAGGTTCGTCTTGCAATTTGGCCGGATTAACCGAGACAGTGCGGCTCGGAGCTGGCCCAGCTGATGATCCTCCTAAATTCAGCGGAACGGCGTTGTCAGCCGGCCGTTCTCGAGCCGGCGCGGCGTTCGCCAACCTTGCGGCCGACGGATATGACTCGCCGGCATTCCACGGTGAAAAATAATAACGTTTATTCCGGCGCAGCTTCCTCCTGAGATCGCGGGGAGAGATTTCGCGTAAATACGTTGTCGCACGCTCGTCACGCGGAACATCGGCCGGCCAACCAGTTTCTCCTTTGTCTCGCGCAAACGTTTATCTTACGGCCCGGCCGTGAGACTTGACGAATATCCTCCTCGCGTTTTTCTGCACACTTCGAGGAAACGGCTGTTGTAGCAATGAAAGCTAAAAGACTCGCGCGACCTTGCCGCGCCGCGCGAGACGAGATAAACTCGTTCGCGCCAACTGGAGTATCTGCTTCGCGTATCCGACTGTTTCCGACTCCGCTCCGCGGAGTTCTGGTTAATCGATTCAATTGAACGATCAATTTGTGCGGTCTATTTAAAGATCGAAGCGATACGATATTTAGACGCGCGCGCGAGACAGCGCTTTGTCGCGTAAAAGCGGAGAGCGGTCGTTGAGGAATTCGATTTAGAGCGCGCGTGAGCTTTAGCCGTAACGTTTTGCACACGAAAAGCTCCCCCGTACAATTCAAGCTTAAACGAGGCGAAGGCGCCGCGCTACAAAGCGGTGAGAGAACGAGAAGCATCGAGCTCGAAACGCATCATAAGCTCGTTATATCGGAAAAGTTCAACGTTGCTCGTTACAACGTTAGCAACGAGCTATTCCGGGCGAGGCATTCCGTAGAAGACGAAGTGCGTTGCTCCGATTTGTCCTTCCCGAAAAGGCGGCGAAAGGTATTGAAAGAAACGCGCGCACCCGCGGGAATATCGATGCCCCCGCAATATATCTAGGAATACCCCGGAATTGTGCCAACAGCCGCGTTTACGGGCTCGTTTCCGACGCGCTTCGATGCAACGATAATAAACGCGCGACGTTGCGCACGGCCGCCGAGAAACAGGAACGCCCGATCGTTTCGGCGGCTGCGAAACGACATTCTCGCCTCGGAAACGACCAAGTTTTATTAGCGAAACGCTCGGTCTCTCCCGTTTTTCGCGGGAATACGGGAGACTTTATTTTGGACGTCGAAGGACGGCGCCTGGGCTCGTTGAACATCAAGGATAACTGGTCGCGTGAGAAAACGACGAAAGGATACGCGGCGAAAGCGAAGGAAAATCCTCACAAATATCAAAATGTTCTAAATATTCCAAATTTTCATATACGACTCTCTAATATGTAAGCAATAAATAGCTTGTAATACTATTTCATTTTTAATTTTGCAAATAAGTTTAATTAAATATTTAATTCGAGTTTTATTTGCCGAGATGTACGTTAATGTGATACATGAAATTTAATTTGATACCGAGAATACGCAGAAACGCTTCGTAAAACGCGCAAAAACTTGGACGTCGGAACGTCGGAGATATTTCTCAATTTTTTTACGACGAAAGGTATTTGACATCTCGTACTTTTCGATTCGCACAGGCAAATTCTTTTTATAGGGCACAGACTTCGCGCGCAGGGAAGGTTTTATTTTATTATCTTCCAGCCGATATCAGGCAATCGTTATTTTCCATTCGCTCGACATCCCTTCGATCCGCTTACATCCTCTCGCTCTCTTCGGGATTGATATTGACGATCCCAATTCGCGATTTCGACGACGCTATTTGCCCGTCGTGATGTACGTACACGAACACAATACCGCCATTGTTGGCAAAGGAAACGTAATAGCATATGCAGATTTTGCCTCATCCCGCGTTTGCACTACACCTTCAACAAGAACGGATTTCGTTCATCACGTACGTTTGCACGGTTTCCGGAACGTCCCACGACGTGGATAGATTGCCTTGCGAACATCATACATCGATGAGAATAACAATATTATTTTTTTGTTCAACGCCAAGTTCACAGTGACTTTTGCATCAATCTTCTTGCCATTAGAAAACAAGAATGAGATAAATTACCGAGATATCCTACCTCGAATATTTTTTCATTGAAATATGCAGAATTAAATTATTACTAGTATTTTTGTTATTTTACGTTACGGCTATTTTCTGTTACAGTTTAGTTTAAAGCTTGAAAACATTCAGTAAAGCTGTGGTTATAATTTAATGAATACACATGTCAAAATTAAAATAGATACATCTGCTAAACATAAACATACAATACATCTATATATAAAACGTATAAACATCGAAATAAATGCTAGTGCCTTTTAAAGATTATCTCACGTTTCTTAGACGAAACGATATCACGACAATCTTTGGAATGGAGTGACGACATTTCGTTGCCACGCGCGCCGCGGGCACAAATACGGCATAATATACCGCCGCGAGAAAAAGTGTCGCGAAAAAGTTTCTCTGACATTTTAAAACGTCCCACGCCTGGCCCACGCCTGCCCACGCCAGATAGTTTCGGTGTGACGCCGAATAACGTACGGATGTCACGTCCGATTTGACGTCTGCCGGAGGTAGGAGGAGCCCCCGCTCAGAATTATCCTCTGACAAAAGGCGACACGGCGATGGCCGCGGGGGCATAAACGCGGTATGAAACACTCGCAATAACTGTCGGGAGGGCAAGTGCCCGTCCGCGACGCGACGTGCGGATCCAGTTCGCAAAGTCCGATGCACTCTCGCGTTCTCCGTCGCCGCCGCCGCCGCCGCCGCGCTACCCTTTTTCCTCTCGCGGTCTCGCGCAAAGTGGAGATCTGTGTTTCCTCGGTTCCTCGCCTCGGAGCCGCGAGATAGCGGATTTTCACGGGCAAAAAATATTTTATACCGACGCCCTCTCCGCACGTCCGAGAACGACAGTATTTCTGTACTCGCGACCGCACGGGAATAGTCTCTGCGTAGAAAACGAGAGAGAGAGAGAGAATCGCGTATAAATATACCTATATAGATAGTATATCTCCGCGATACCTGCCTCCGCGTCTGTCGCCCGTAAGCCGCCAACTTGGCGGCTTCGCGCTTAAACCGCGGAAAGAAGGATTCTCTCACGTTTATGTCGCACCTTCACCACGTTTCCCCCATAACGTGGACTTCTTGGTAAAAAGTAGCGAGAATCGCGGCAGCGAGAGAGATCCAGTGCGGACGCGTCCACTTGGCGAGACGTTTTATTGCCGGGCACTTTTATATCGCGACTGGTGCACTTCCTTTGTAACTTGATCATATTTTTCTGCCCCACCGCGTTTCTATCCCTCTTTTCCTCTTACAATTAGTTAGTATTCCCGTTTCCGCAGTCGCGGGCAACCGTGCGTTTTTCTAAGAAGGAAACGAAGGAAATGATATTTCCGCGACCCTCCGGAACTGCGGGGGAACCCCGCGACGATTGCATTCTAACAGTATCATAGCAAATTACATGCGTTGATTGCAAAGGCAGGCGGGCCGCGCCGTGGGGCTAAAAATAGCGTATGCCGCATGGCTTATGAATGATTAACCGCGCGAACGTCAAGAAACTTCGAAAGCCGCCGGACGACGAGTAAACACGGCGCGGTGCGGCGCGCGATGGTTAAAATTTTATTCCGAGTCGTCGACCCTCTCTCTAGCCGCATCCAGGCATCGTATTTGATATTTCCCCAAGTCATCGCTCGCGCGCGCAAATTTCTCCCGGCCGTCTACTCGTGTCAATTAACTCCGTCGTCGAGTTCGCGGACCTTCCGCCATTCTTGTCGTCCGCGAAGATTGACATTTATTCGCAACCACGAATAAACGCGCGCATAAACGCTCCCCGCGGCCTGTCTATTTCAGATCGTTTTTCGTCCGCGTCGTTTGCTCCTCGGCACCGTCGCTTTCATCTTCCGAGTTTAGCCCGTCCCTTCGCGCGACTCCTCCATCCAATATCTGCACCGCGCTTCTCGCTCCGTCGATTAAACGAGATAATAACTTGGCGACTCCTGCTGCTCTTCATTGCGGATTCGAAGTCATAAATGCCGCGGAAACGCGAAATCTCAGCGGAATCACAGCTCATCGCGGTTCATCTCAACGACGTCGATTATTCTCCCTTAATGGTTTATCACATATTTTATATAGCTGAGAAAATGTGCAACGTTTCATAGGAGAATACGAGTTTATAGAAAAATGGTTTAAAAAAACTAAGAAGAGATAAGAAGGAAAGATTAAAAAGGATATAAAATGATTTAAATAAAAAAAAGGAAAGGTATTATATATTAAAAGAGCTGTGAAAAGAAAGAGAAAAGAGGAAAAAATAATAGATGATAAGAGGATGTGAAATAGATAAGACTAAGCAGTAGATAAGATAGTTAAATAATGAACTGAAAGAATAAATGAAGAATATGAGGGATGAGTGTGGTTAAGATTAAATCGTAAACCAAGTCCCGCTTCTTGGCATGTTAAAGTCAAAGTAAATAAAGATTATAGGTGGGAAAACGTTATTTATCAATGTGTGAAAATGCCCGTGAGCGATCGTACGGTTGTATCTTACGATAATACAAGGAAACGCGACTCTCTGTCTACATACATTTCGAAAATAGACTTTTCTCACATACGTACAGCGGCGTCTTGTAACGACCTCGTTCGGCTTGTTTGCTCGACGACGGAAGAGAGGAACCGAAAAGGAAAAAGCTACAACGGGGGCCACGACGATCGCACGAATCGCGCGCGTCTCTTCCTCTCCCGCGCTTTCACGATCCTCCGCGATAATGGACATCTTCCTTCGGGGTCTTTTGTACCCAGAACCATTGCGCCTCCTGAAACTCCTCTCTCGCGTCTCTCTCCTCCGCGAACTCTCATTTGTTCTCCCATTCCCTCTCCTTATTGTCTCGCGTTACACGCCCTACCTGCCGTGGACCGCCCCGCGCAGTATGTTGGCAGCGAGATTCAATATTTACGGAGCTTCCATGTGTGGACCATTTCACCTCTCGTTCGCCATCGCGCTCCACCCCCGCCGCCCTTCCCCCCTTCCCCACTCCCCTTCTCCTTCCCGTAGGAATTCTCTCCGGTTATTGTTGTTCGCCATACACTCGTAATATTGACCCTCGCGCAAATTATATCGTACTTTTCCGCATCCACACCGCTCCCAGCTCGATACATCCCACTTCCGGTCGCGCTTTGTTCGATGCGCGACAGCTGTCACGGTCGATCGTATCGCATTCGTTCGGCAGCGTTCCGAAAACCTTTCTCGTTTTATTCACGGCTTCGCGCGCGATTTGACGAAATTTTCGGTACGGACACGTCGACAAAGGTATAATATCGTGTCGCTTCTGTGAAACGGAAGCTTCGACGGAAGCGTAATATTACCTTGTTTGTAAAACGAGAATTCCCCGCGCGCGCGCGCGCGCGCGGAAAACAAGATGCATTTATATCGCAACCCCCGCGGTTATAATTATTTTATGCTTTACGCTTAAGCTTCGACCGCGGTGGTGCCCACTTGTTTTGCAATTTTGACCAATTATGTTGATTGTTTTTAGAGAGAAAAATAACTTGATTCCGCGCGCAAAAAAATAGAGGAAAATACCGCAACAAGCAGAGTGAACAATTTATTTTTATTCTCCTTTTTTTTTTATAATTGTAAGACTCCCTAGGACTCCGCTGCGTTCGCTGCATTGTATATGACATTTCAAATCCTCGTCGAAAAAAGAATTTTTCCTCAAGCAGCTTAAGCTACTTACGCATTTATCCGTCCACGCTTAGGATCACTTCGCGATGAAAGCAGAGAGATGTTTAGATCCCCCTCAAGAGATTAAAATGTTTTCAACGCTCATTACGATATCATCGCCTTACACCGCTAAAGAGATAAGACTTGTAATTGAAACGACATATCATGCGCTTTACCGCTGCTATCTCAATTTCTGCCTGTTCGCACATTCTCGCGGCACGAGTTATTAAATTCGCCCTCGCACGGGGATTACTCCGGCCATCTCTCTATCGATAGACGGGACGTTCAAATCATTCTCGACGCTATTCCCACCCCGTATTCCCTTTGACGTTATTTTCAGCGCTCGTCCGTTTCCCTCTCCAGGGCAGCCCCTGGCCGCGGGCTCTCGCGCTTCGCGACGGCCGAGTGACTGCACCCGCGGTACGTTCATAATAATTAGCAACGCCACAACGAAAATAGAATTCACGGTGGCTGGCGACCGACGTGGCGCGTCAGGCGTACGCCGCGCCCGCGACATTACGATGCCCATAATTCTGCGATACCGCCCCGGAGAGAGGCGTACGCGGTGTTACGGGCCGCGAGTATTCTGACGGGGCGCATTAATAACGCTTTGACTTCGGGGGCCCCCCTGCGATGGGACGCATACATTATACGGGATGCAGAGCGCGTCGAATCGATGCCGCCGGCACGAGTGCGCCGTCGCTCGCGGGATCTCGCCTGATAAGCGGATAGCGACGATCTAAACGAGATTTTCCAGCGCGCTCGTTTCGCGACTTTCCGCGACGAAATTTCGCTCTCCTACCACTCGACGCGGGAAATCGCAGCTATATTTTGTGCATTGTGAATAGAACGAGAAGGAGGGAAGTGGAAGAGAGCGGAAGCTCCGAAAAGTCGATAGTTAAAAAAGCGGCAATTTATTATTGATTATATTATTTGATCAACTATTATATGTAACGAGACAAAGCGCAGTCTCGCATATCAAATGGACAATGTATTATTTATTTACAATGATTACAATTAATCTTGTATCATTTACATTAATTACGCACGTCACGTGTGCAGTCACTCGACGAGGCGTATGATGGTTTATTGTCCGTCAAAGAAAGGGAGAGGAAGAGAAGGGAGTCTCATGGCGCGATTAATAATTTCTTGCATTTGTATCGCATTGAGCGACGTCGCTGGCACAATGATCGTAACGTAAACAATAGCGAAATGTCAACCGAGCTATTACAATCAATTTCACTCGTGATCTCGTGCCTGCGGCCTCTTCACTGCAAACTCCTATCGGTTGCCACTGCTCCTACACAATATTCGGTTAATTTGACTAAAACAATGAAATAAAATTAGCGACATATTGTAAACTTTATTCAATATGTTGTTGACTAACTTAACTAGTATTAGTCAAAATTTTATTTTCCTTTTAGTCAAAATTAACGAAATATTGAGTAGGAGGAGTGGCGACCCATGGAATAGTTAAAAATGACTCAAATTGAGTATAATTGACATTACGAATTTGACACTACGAGTTTAACAGTATTCAGTTCATATACGTGCCGGCTAATCGATAGCTCGACTGAAATTACAGAAGTCTCTCCGTGTGACGTTTTATTGTCATTAATTTTTACTTTCTATCATCGTCGTCGTCTGGTCATACCGTCTTTAAGATTCTCGAGAATACGCTATCTCGGAATTGCGCGGGAATATTTCTCGCGATTCTCTGAAAATCGTCTCGTATCATATATACACGTAGCTTGCACTTAGCCACTCTGTCCGTTTCTGCTTTCAGGGCGACGCTGGGCCGCATATGCATGAAACTGGTGATCGTGATGGGTGTCACCTGGGTGGCCGACGTAGTCTCATGGGCTATCGGCGGGCCGCAGTACATCTGGTACTTCACCGATCTGATAAACGCCTTCCAGGGAGTGCTGATCTTCGCGGCGGTGGGCTGCCAGCCACAGGTCCGAGCGGCACTTAAGAGATTCTTCAGCAGGAACCCACAGACCAACGCGGGCAGGCAGGGCAACGGCCACAGCACTACCAGCCACGGGATACCCAGCATGGGCGACAGCGTGACGCAAAACCCGAGCACCAAAACCGCGCCGTTGGAGACCATCTGCTAGAATGCATCTCTCCGCGATCGATCCTCCGGCATTTCGGAAGTCTCGGTCGTCCTCGTGAAAGTCGTCGAACGCGGCTCGGTTGGCCGACAAGCGCGACGAGAGCAATTTGATTTGAATCGTGATTGAAGCTACCGTCGGCTCGCGGCTGCAATTCATCATACGGGGAAGTTTCCGTCGCGAGAAACTTACACGGTGACGAGCGAAAGGGTCGTAAACGGCGACCATTGAGTGGTCTCCATTCACCGGGAGATTGCACTTTGTATCGACGACTTGTCCGTTGTCATAAATCGCGTCTTTTCTGCTTTACTTTTTCCCTCGCGAACGAGGTATCGTTCACGAGCCTCGCGCACGATGTAACTCGCTAAGTCGGTGATACAAACGTTGCCGTATAACTACGTGGGATCAATCGACCGATATTCTCGCAGGATTAGATAAGAGATCACCTTTCGTGTTCGTCGAAACACCCGCAAAGATCGAAAAATTTCGCTGCAAATATTTTCTCGTTAACATTTTCCAAATATTTCTCCAGACATTTTCTCCCTCGAGTTCGAAACAGGAAGATGTCTGGAGAACACCGAGTGTTTAGAACGCCTTCCGAACGTATGTCAGATATGTTTTGTATCTTTTCGCTGCCTGAGTGCGATAGCGCAATTTCGTGCAATAAGAAGAGAAATTATTTACGCTCTCGCTCCCTTCTAGTCGTAAAATTTCGCAAAAATACGGATTTTTACTCGTAGAAAGAGAAACGGATGACACAGCGTTTTAATGCTCATACAAGGAATAAGTCACGTTCATTTAGCCGCGAACTATTCGACAATTCGTGACAGTCGTTAACCCGCCGTCGCGCGATATCTGTCGAGCGAAACACAATCGGAAAATCAATTGCGCGTGATTATCTGAAATCTCGGCAGTAGCTCCCGGACCGTTCTCGTTCGAGGCGGGTGTGTTGACCGCCGACAATCTATCAGATTGCACGAAGCGGACGGCAAACGCACTTCGTCCCAGTCATTGGATCTGGAAAACTGGGATACACCCACGCCGAGACAAAGATAGATCGTGAAATTTCGCTGAACGAAAGAACGGCAACGCTAATTGTCCATTCCTGTTTTGGTACTGCCGGACTTACAGCCGCGCGATCCATCTTCTCTGACATAAGCAATTACTCACCGTACGCAATTAACAGAAACTCTATGCTGCGATATCTCGTTGATCTCGTATTTTAGAGCATTTTCGTGTACGTCTCGTTTTCTTTTCTCTTTCTATCAGGTACGGCACAAAGCTGACAAAATGGCGAGAAAATTTGATACTTCGGTTCACCCTGAATATTCTTAATTGCGATATTTTAACTTTAGAGTTCGACGCTTTTGCACTCGAGGCACTCTAGAACGAAACATTGTACAGATGTCTGTAAACATTCAATGTTCTCTATCGAAGGCACGACGCGAGAGGAAGTGCAGAACATCCGAGGCGACGGGTGTTAATCCGGACAACGCAAATGTTTAAGAGGCTCGCGATCTATTTCGATCATTCCTGATGTCTTTTAACCTTTAGAGGGCCGGGGTGGCCACTATAGTAGCCAGCAACAAACTTGGAAACCATTTAGAACACGTAGGTTATATGTATGTAAAAATTTTCCGTGAAAAAAATTCAAAGTTTCAATGGAAAAAATCCCGGCCCTCTAAAGGTTAATTGCGAATTTCGCTCGGGCAATTGCCGCCTCAGGTACCAAGCTGACATTATTTGTCGTCATTTTAACGTCAAAATGTCGTCAAAAAAGTCTTTTTGACGTCAAAATG
The DNA here is from genome assembly GCA_011636635.1 of Tetramorium simillimum. Lineage (NCBI taxonomy): Eukaryota > Metazoa > Arthropoda > Insecta > Hymenoptera > Formicidae > Tetramorium > Tetramorium simillimum. The sequence continues at coordinate 40,675 of VBVQ01000005.1, read as the reverse complement.
ACAATAAATAACGTCGGCTTGCTACCTGGGGCATAGTGCTTCATGTGCACCATGAATACTCATCTCTATCAAATGTAACAGATGTGTCCGGCACACACCTCGTCATCGCCTGGATACGATCCGAAGGTTGTTCAAAAATTTGTTAAACTTTTCCATCAGTCTGAAAAAAGGGTGTTCAAAAATTTACCTTCGCTTGGCGACTGCGAACGCCCAAGGACGCGTCTTTATGCAGCCCCACGAACCGATTCGGATACGCATCGTTCATAAATCAGAGTTTGTAATGGCTCTACGCCGCTAAAACAGACAATGACGCGTACTCTTCGGACCTCGGCAACGGGCAGAAACAATGCGTGATTTATGATCGAGGCGAGTTAATATTCCCTTTTTTTTTTCTCCAGCGGACAACGATATTCATTGATATTAATAATATCGGCTCGCGACGAGCGCAAGTATCTCCCTCTCCCCTTCTCCCCCTCCCTTGAGATTAATCACTTTTAACAATGGAGCGTCGTAGCTGCGTTATTACGCGGCAGTTTTGCATTCTGAAACAATTTTGCCGAGTACGGCAGGTTTTTCGGCGGCCAGTCTTTGATAATGTAACTTTTTACGCCAACAATTCGTTAACACTGCTCCGCGTAGTTTAACGTAATCTTCGCTATTTATTAATAAGGTATTTCGAGAACGCGAATTTTATGTGAAACATTTTTCGACTGGAACGACAAGAAAGTGTCGCGTTACGTCTATTGTAACATAACGACGTAAAATATGAACGTTCGACAAAAGCACAAGCGGGAAGGCAGTTTCTTTGAATCTAACTTTCTTTAAATCTCTTTGATCATTGTGCTCTCTCGAGATTTGGATACGTGAGTTCGAGACGAAATTGCGAACAACCCCGCGTCACGTTGCGTTCGTTACGTCTCGTATTACAAAAGAACGATCGCGGGTTTCGTCACGGGTTTCCTTCCACGAGGCTTCCTTCCTTCATTATTCATCGGATGTTATCGAATCTAGGAGCAATCGTTTTTCCGTTTCCCTTAGCATAAATCTGCATCGGCGTCGTTAGCCGGGCCCGGCCAGAACGGCCGTGGCTGGCATTAAACATGCAACATCGTGGCTCCCGAGCCACAATTTATCACTGATCAGTCGAACGGTCCTGTTTTGGTTCGGTACCGAGCACGCGAAACAAAAAAAAAAGGAAAACAGCTCCACCGCATTGCGCGTACAGCACGTAAAAACTTTCCGCACGCAATTCGCGTACACGCAATTTGTCGGCGTGTGCGTTGCGCCGCGCAATAATCCGTTTGTGCGACCATTCGGGAGTAGATCATCCTTTTACGCAACGTTTCTCCATCCGGTGGTTTTTTTTTCTAAAAGGGAATCGAATGTCGAGATCGATTCTCAGTGTGTTTTGCAAATTACATTCTTACTGTTGTTCGTCACAAAACGGGCAAGATATAGAATTGTCAATTTCTACGCGATAATTTTCCTCTCCAAAATTCTAAATAATTTTCAATTATCCAAACGTACATATTTTTCGGCGCAAAGCATAAAATATTGTTTTCTCTCGATGGGAGGAGACCTTTTAGAAGCTTATTTCCACTTTGTATACAGAGACGGCTTCGATATACCTCGCGTTATAAATATTCTTCATTTAATTTCGCGACGAGGGAAGCGGATACGCCGAGGAAGGACTTCGTGGAAGGGAATTCTAGAAGGACTCCCGCGAAGCTCTATATACTGCCAGCCCTATTGTATATAAGTACTATATCAGCAGGAGACTTATCAGGATATACTAACCGCGCAACTGCCACTTTGGACAATTCTCGTTTTTTCTTAGTATTATGAAAGTATTATGACGTAGTCGCTCGATAGTACAACGAAGCACCAATCGTCGACCTTTACGATTTTTCGAGCAACTTTAAACGCGACGAGATGTGTCCTCTCGCCGAGAACAATGATCACTCGCATGTCGCTTCAGACCTGGCGCGCTCTCTGAGGTGAAACGGGACGTCGGTTTCGCGTCAGGCCCCGGCGGGCTTCACCGCTCGCGAAGCACACGTAAACGGACTCACGTGTAGGTAGGTCAAGGCATGTACTCGATGTCAACTCGTGACAATACACACTTAGGAATTCAATGCCTTCTGAAATGCCTTCCAAACAGCGGCGTTCGGCACGCCGAATCGTGTATACAAAGAGGAACCGGACGACGACAAAGCCTCCCGGGTTCCTCGATTCCTCTGCTCGAGTGTTTGACCCTTTAGTTGCGGCACGTGCGATTACTTTTCTTTTTGAAAACTTTTCCGTCGAGGCGGGAACAAATACATGACAGAATGTCACGATGCTTCTTTAATGTTTCGAATTTTATCATTTCCATATTAATGAACATAGGAAATGAAAAATTAATAAGAGAGATTAATATTTTTGTTCTTATTTTACCCCTTTTATTAGTTTTCTCGTCGTACGATTCTCTTTTCTGAATTTAGATATGCCGTGTATACATACGGTGACCATCCGTCCTATATTACAGAGGACCTTTATTTTAGGTCCTTTAAATTTATTTTTTTCTTGAAAACACTTTCGTCCTTTATTTCTAAAAAGTCCTATAAAATATCTCATATTTCAATCTTCACCTTCGTATATTTTGTGTAATGTTTAAATAAAGATGTTTCTTTTTTACATATAATTGTTTTAGTTTACAAAATTTTGCTTTTTTCATATAAATATATATTCAGCGAAAAAACTATTAATAATAATAATAAATTTACATTGCATTTGTTTGTGGAAGAAGGGAAGTAGGTAGCGGTATCCATTTTTTTTCTCAAAGAGAGAGAAATATGGTCACCATATGTATATACACGGCATTTACATTTCAATGAAAAAAATAATGTAAAGTCACAATTTCGTCGTCACCATTTCATTTCTTGCTTGTTCCAAATCGCGTGTGCATTTAAACGAGCTGTTTGCGTGCGCGATGTATTTCGTCATGACGATCGAGAAATAATCGGAAATACAATTTTCGACGGCGTTCGTTTCGTTTTATGTACCCGGACATACGTATTGCCGCACAATAAAGTATACTGCGGGTCATTTTACATCGTTATCACAGGACAAAGCATTTCATTTCGCGATACAATGCATAACGAAGAACAGCGGCGCTTTTTAATCGCACGGAATTGTGATTGCTGATCAGAAACCGATATAGGTAGGATTAGTTGTACGATTATATACGGATGTGTAGGATTACAAACAGAACCTCGCCCGAGTTTTCGAGCCTTGGCATACGAGACTGGCGCTCAGTTCGTTTGACGCCGATATTTAGTGATTAGGGATTAGAGATTAGGGAAGTCAGTTGTGTTTTACGTGTATCTAGGAAGAGACTGAAACGCGCCGTTATCCATCGAGATCCAGCCGGGAATACCTGATCTCCGAATGAAAGTACTTGCTGCCATTCATCGCAGGAAAGATGAATCTGTACTATTAATCCATCCCCATGTTTCTCGTTTTTAAAAAAAAACAGTCAATCACAGAAAAGTGGTGCAGTACAGGGCGATTTGCGATTAGCCCCAGGTAGCAAGCTGACGCTATTTGTTGACATTAAAATAACGTTTTTGACAACATTTCAACGTCAAAATGATTACAAAAATAACGCCAGCTTGCTGCCTGGGGCATTACGAAAAGCGTCACGAGCAGATTTTTCCTCTTAGCCACATAAAATAAATCAGGAGATTGCTTTTGAGTCATTGACGATTTATGAAATAAAAGTTTTCGCGATTTAAATTTATCTTTAGCTTAATTTCAAGTCATCTTTAAATTTTAACGTGGATTCCAATCTCTCCACTCGGTAACCAACTCAATCTTGAATGTCGATAATTTCAACAAATTGTTGTCTGCGCTTCACGTTCTTTCATAAAAACTCGAAAGAAGGACACTTCTGGCATTTCAAATAAGAGCTGCAAATCGCCCCGTAATAAGCACAAACCCGCTTGTCTATTTCTGAAAATCAATCGAGTTATACGCGATCAGAATCAGGTCGTCTCGGAAAATCTCGTTAGTTCCTCCTTTCCTTTTGTAGCGTATACGACTGCGAAGTAACGTCTCCTTTGCAGCCTTTACAATGATTTTACCCGATGTGATTTTGATTGATCGCCTTCTCCCAAGGAATTGATCCTTCGCGATGTCACGTCGGGGTAAACCGGCACAAGGAAATCGAGCCGGCGACGTTATTAGCTGTTTGTAGCGTGATAAGTGTGTACATTTGTCGCAATTAATCAATTGCGCGACGTGCTTGCGTGCGTGTGGAAATGCGCGCGTGTTATTAACGTATTGACAAGCAGCAAGATCATTAGAAAATAAAGAGACAGGATAACGATCGCACCGGATAATCGAGATCACGCGTAGCGTCTTTCGCCGCACACGACGCCGCACGTCAGTGAAATATTCGTGAGCAAAAGAATAATTGTTCTTTTATGTCGCGTCCGATAATTTAAGGAACTGCTATTTATCGATTTGTATTCATAAGTCACCGTCGCCCGACGGCATTTGTAGCTCATCGACCAGCCGTCGCACTTTTGTAGATATCATCCTTATCATTAATATTATCGCACTGTATTATTACCATGCTATTGATATTTTCTTTTTTATCGTTATTATAATTAATATTATTACTGTAATTGACTTTTTTTAGACCGAGTTGAGCTCTAACGTAGCGTAAGTCACTACAATGTTATAATAATTATATGTTTGTCCTGTCTGATAATTAAGGTGATGAAATTAATGAAATGAAAAAGTACGAAATAATATATAATATAATAATACGAGATATGAGGAAGTAGCCTTAACGTAACTTATTCGAGGTAGATTTTATTAATATAAAAGTTTAGACACGCAGCAACACGTACACGTAGCTTGCCAGTACGAGTAGTATTAAGAGATTTACACTTTGAATTTCTCGCGACTCGATCTTTCGTACGATCGAGATACGAAACGACAAATGTTGTTCGCTAAGTCGACATAAAGTATATCACGAGCCAACGAATAATAAAAGACTGCTTCTAATGCCCGAGGTTTGTTGTAAAATGTGTCCCGTTAAATTCAACATCGAAGTATTATTTTCCAATTCACAATAAGAACGCGAGAGAAGTTAAACAAATTTTGCAAAGAAGTTGCAAAGGAATTAAATAAATAACTAGTAATGTGATGAATCCATAGCGGCGTAGGTATATTAATTAACAGAATGTTTATTGGGCCGCGACAAAGCTTTGTAATAGTAGATATTAATAATCATATATACACATCATATTATATATTGGATTTATTTAATCCATTGGATTAATTTGCATCGAATGTCGAATTTAACATGGACGTATTTGTGCAGCGTATATCTCCAAATTGAAATTGAAAAGCAAACTTACTCGGCATTTTGATATTCTTTTTTTTTCTACATTTCGTATACGAGAATCGATTTCACTGCCAAAAAATAATATTGCGCTCTTGCGCCGTGACGACGAATTTAATAATTAATTAATATTAAAGAGGAAAAACTTTGTTATATAATAAAATTGTACGAACCAATTTTTTGAGAAAACGGAGGCTATATAACGTAGACAATAGTGTTAACAATTATGTATCTTAGCGATTACATCATAACCATATAGAATATAAAGTTATTAATAGCGAGCGATGAAAAACACTTATACAAATGATCGTGCGTCGTTACCGATCGTACACCATTCCTATGAAATGTATTGTAACAGTATTTGCTATTGTATTAACGGTAATAAAGAAAAAAAAATTGTTAGTACAAAATTGTGTACTAATTGTGTATTTGTTTGACTTTTATCCCATCCGAATGATTACCTAAAGGAAAAATGATAAATTAGGAAAAATAACATACTATATTAAGGAGATAATATATTAATCACAGTATTTAATAATTTTAAAACAATATATATATATATATATATTTAAACACTTTTATTTAGACGCATTTTATTAAAGCATAAGTTTTTTTCCATATACACATCTGTCTACAAGTAAAGATTTATATAGCAGCGATGAAGAATAATTTATAATCTATATCTCTCATCACATGTATAACGCAATGTTCAGTGAACAGTTTCGTCTGTGTTGGGTAAATCACGTCGAATTAATTTTTTAACATAGGAGACACAAAAATCCTCTCGATACAAAAGTCTTGAAAAAGATTATATCGATTGAGCGAGAGAACAGAAAAGAAAACCGATTTGCTGGTAACAATAATGCAGTAAGCTACACAATGAGAACTTCCAGTATCTTCAAGCAAGGCGTCGCAGGACATCGGTAATATACGTAGAAGGATTTCTTACATCTTCTAATAAGCCTGCAAATATTTACATTTGTGAGATATTTTAATTTAATCGAATAAAAACGAATAATTTAAGGATTTAAACAAGAATGAAAATCATAATTTATAAGAGATTTGTTTAAGAATTTTGAAAGTATTTCACTTTGTTAAGGAGTCTCTATACAGTCAATATTATTGAACAATATTTGATATTGCATTATTACTGTTCGACAAAAAATGATTTTTTCGAACACGAAACACATTTTTTTTGTCCAACAATTATTGATCATTTAGGAATTATATTGAAGGTTTGCTACCAACGATTGCGCATATTCGCATGTATATTGTAGGATAACTCGCGTTATATCGAATATAGGACGTGTCACCTTATGGATAGCGCGATGGCATATCAATTGTATAATAATATTGACTATGTATTCATACAGATCATACAGAGATCGCTTTAGTTTGTGAACTTTTCAATTTCTTAGATTTATAGAACTTACCAACGATATCGCAAAATTCCTCGAACGATGTGCACGGTAATAATTCATCGCGATACGACGAAAGCACGCGTTCCGAGGCTTTTAGCATGGCTTCGTCATTATGCCTGATGTATTCAGCTAGAACCGAAGGCCACTGGTCGTCGGATAAAACATTTACTTTCTGTAAACATGGATAGCATAGTTTAGACAAATAAATGTAATTGCTGATTAATATACTAAAAATTATTTAAGTTATTTCTAACCTTGAAGAAATTTGCATAAATAGAATCCACTAGACCGAAGAAGATTAGAATGTTTTTATAAATAGCGTAATCCTTGGCGCTTGGTTCCATAATGGTCTTCGTAGTGGCTGAAGGGGACACGTAACGTTGATGTGCGAGAACGAGTAATCGATTGAGGTGTGTAAGTCTATGAGATTTCCAACGAGCGGGTGTAAATAGAAGTAGCGAAAGTGTGCACTGATACAATGGTCCTTCTGCTTCGTAACAGCTATCGAGCCACGCCGAGCCTGATAGTACTTCTAGGTAAGTCATTAAAGCTTTATCCTCTCTAGTTGCCGATCGTGTTCTGCAAAAACAAACATGAATTTGTACTATTACCCTCTTACTGTCTTTATTTCCAATTTTGTAATCGTCGAGTCTTCTTTTTCTTTATTATATATATAATTCCTAATATAACATATCAAAATATACTTACGTATTAACAACATACAGAGCCATGTGTATTAAATACGGCACTATATGCATATTCGATTGAGGACCTCCACCACCGGTGTCCTCGTGGAAACTCTTCTCTTGAGCAAATCGCAGAAGAAGCAGCTTCAGATCGTGAACAGTCGAGGAGTAAGATATATCGCGGTGACTAGTGCATTCTTGCAGGTAGGTATTATGCCTAGCTAAACAGCTGGCGAATGCAGATTCCGGAACTTGCGGGCCCCACAACGGCAATAATCCATTGCATTTCGTATTAGCGTTCTGTAACGCCGCACTTTCCCACTCATCTCTGGCGCGTGCCAAACGCACTGCAGACATATGGCAGTCTACGTGGACTACGTTGAAATGTGTGACAGTCGTGTAGCCCACAGTTTTTCGTTGCTTTGTCTCAAATTCTTCTACGTTGCAGCGCTTCGTAAATGTATAAACACCTAACACCTGTAACAAAACAGCAATAAATTACAAAACAATGATAAACAACATGATGATTAAATGAAATAATGAAGAAAAATATTTAACGCTTCTAATAATAAAAAATATATAATGATATATATTCTCGCTAAAAGAAATCAATTCCAAATTTTCTAAACTACTAACGTTGAATATTCACGTGTCTCTAATCTTAAGATGTGTAACGAAAAGAATAGAAGATGTATTACCATATTTGGTTTAAATTTGTATCCTTCGCGACAGATAACACAGATCAGTCCAGTTTCATCGCCCAGGTCTTCCATCTGCTGAAGAATCGTTCCACTGGCGGTGACTTGGCCCTTATCATTCGTTTGCATACCAAGTGCACCCAATTGTCTCTCACGCATCGCCATAGCTAAGCGTTTCTTCTCGCTACGCGTGTGCTGGCGAGCTTCTTCAATGAGTTCAGCTACTCGTTTATTGGTACATAATGCTTCCAACAAATTCTCCGCTAGCGACCCAACGTGTTCGTTTGAAGACACTTGTTCCAACCGATGGATGATGCTAATTGTTACTTGCGAAACTGTCAACTACAATAAAATAAAAAAAAAGTTATTCCAACATCATATACCAATGAAAAAATTATGAAAAAAATAGAATATGTTATATTACCTGAGTCGGTTCATGATCTGTAGCTAATCCCGTGAGGAATCGTAGAATATACTTTAGAGCTGGTTTAGATATAAATTCCTTCAGCTCGTCGCTATCTGTGCGTAACAGCGTGGGTTTAACGCATGGAGCGTGCACCTGTAAAAACATAGGAAAATATTCATTAAAAATTCATATATAACATTCTTGTACTTATATCGCTTTATACTTACGGTAATATATTCAAAGGCATCTTTTACTATGCCCATGCTTATGATATAGTCTTTCAGCGTATTACCAATAGCATTTCGTTCAATGCCTTGAGTGAGTATGCAGAACAGTTCTAGCTTCTGCTCGTCCTCAGGCGTGTGTTCAAAGTCGAATTTGTAAAAGTTTAATACAGGTTTGAAGTAATCACACAGGAGTGCCATTTTCTCTTTATTGCCGTAAGTCAACGCCGCCAAGACTCTTGCGAGGTGCGCGAGTACGCTAGCACTTTGCCTGACTGCCGTGGACTGCGTACACGATAAGAGTGCCTTGATATGTTCCGGACCACCGAGAGTGCGCGAAAATGCTTCGAATGCACTGAATGGTTGCGATGCCGCGTTCGTCAGTATCGTTTCCATAATCTAAAAACAATGTCAAACATATTACTCATAGTAAAAATATCTTCTTTATCATCAAGAGACACGATAGTGTCTCTTGCCAAGTAACGCAAGATATCCCGAGTATCTTTATGCGAAATTACACTTACGTCCAATAATTGTTCAGTAATTTTTGCTTGAGAATTTTCCGACTCTGTGGCGAGACAACGTTGAAGAACATCCAAAAATACAGTTACTGCTCCCAATTCAGGTTTACTTAGAACCTCTTGATTCTTCTTGACCTTCACGCACAATCTAAACAATTTCAGTAGCACCTGAAGAAGAGGTCTTGCACGATTCACGTCGTGTATTGCTGCCAATCTGTCCAACATGACTTGAAGACCGCCGCAATCTGCTAGTACATTAGCCATTTTATAAACTTCTTCGTTGTTCACCTCCTGCTCGCTGCTGGCATTCAAAGTTTCGACAAATTCTTCGGTTGCATCTCCAAGCAGGCCACGCATACGATATATTACGCGCATAGCATCGCATTCGCCACCTTCCAACACCCAAATCTTCTTATAAACCTGGAAAGATAAATAAGAAAGATAAGAAATTATATTCACTCTTATGGAAATAATATAATTTACTAAAATTAATTATTCATATAAAAAGGCAGCAATAAACATAATGTTAATATCTTAAGATGAATTTTACATTTTTACAAAAAAACTAAAATATATTTTTACCTCTTTGACAGGAAGATCAAGACTGATAATTTTGTTATTGACGAGAAGTTCCATTCCGTTATCGTCCTCTAAAAGTGCAACTAACTCGCAATCTTGACAAATTTTATTTTTGACATCTCTCATAAGTGGACCGAGACCAGGTTCTAAGCTGCTATAAGGATTTCCCAACATTCTCCCCTATACAAATATTTAGAAACAATGAATGCAAAAATCCTTTATGTAAGTATAAAGATTTTATTCCGAAACCAACACGCGAACTCACTTGCAAGAAATCTTCCTGCTGTGGATCCTTCTCAAGTGTCAAGAAGAATTCTCCGATATCGTTTTCCTCCGGATAGATAATCGAACATAATCTTTCAAATATAAACACCGGAGTACGAACATCTTGAGGATTCTGCTTTTGTATCGTTTCAACGCAGATTGCCATGAATGCCTTAGTTTCCTCTTCAGTGCCTAATACATACGGTAAACATTTATCCTCGTACATACAAGCAGTAATTATTGAAAAAAAAATCTTAAAACTCTGAAATTATTACCAGTAGTCATTTCTTCTAAAAGTTCCAACAATTTCTCTTGCGTATCATCGATTAGTCTAGTACGCTGAACAACGAGTCTTCTAAGTGAGAGATAACCGTTTAGCACCGCGCCGACTAATCGACCCTTATATTGCTGCTTGATATTCTCCTGTTCCAAGAAAGTCGCCAAAAGTTCCGTGAGCATTTTCAACGAGTATCCCTGAGCAAGATCGCTAGTCAAAGTAGTCTCTTCTAGCCTGTGCAATTCTTCTATTTCTCGGGTCAAGAGTTCCGCTAATAAAGTCATTACACCACGTATTGCCAGGAATTGTTTCCAAGGCGACTGTCTGATTAAACTTTGATATAACGTGAGGAATTCGGTGCTGCTTTCGCCGGCGGTACGTAATTCTTCCAAGTAACACGTCAGCAAAACGAGAACCTCCTTTTTTCTTTCTATGCCTTGACATAGGCTCTCAATCATATTACAAGCAACTTGCCGTGCCAGACGAGAACTGGGATTAAAGAGAACTTCCTTCAACCAAGCACCGTCTGACAGTCTCAGTGGTTGAACGCCTTGATGCCTCATGCAACGCTGATGCCACCTGTGTCCGTATTTTTCCATCAAATATAACACGCGAGTCTCTTCCTGAAATAGAATCACGAAGGCACAAACACTGAATCAGTATATTTATATCTCTCTATTATCTTTTCGTAATAAATATTACACATATACAGTTGTATGATACAGTAATTATGACTTCTTAACACTATCTCTTATTTTCATTAATTCGAATTTTAATTTACTCATTTTACTTTGTAACCAACCTTTTTAAGAGGTTTAGCTGTAGATGGTTCCGTTTTCTTAGCCGGCATGCGGCGAAGCCATTCGGAATACGAATGCTTGGGATCGCCGCTGATCCATTTACCCACATCAATACTGACGTCTTCCGGCGGCTGTACAGTCGCCAGAGACTCGATAGTTTTATCCTGAAATCAAAATCATATGAAAAAATATACATTATATATATTACAAAGACGAGCTACGTACGAATGCTTACTTTATTTTTCTTCGATACCGGTTGATCGGGTTTAATGAGACCTTGCAGAATTTTCAGACATGGTAATATGATACTTTCCATTACGACGGGACTTTTCGACTCCTTACAAGCCGTTAAAAATAGCTGCATTACACATCGCAATTTCTGTTCCCAGCATGAGTCTTCTTTTTGTACAAGTGCCGCGAGAAGAGCCATTTCGTGTCGCACGGCAACCGACAAATTAGGAGTGGCGACTCGTCCGCGAAGTGTTAGCGTGATTCGATTAGTCAGAAGCGAGCATATCTCTTTGGTCGACTGCGCATTATCTCTCGTGACGAGGCACAGCAGTTGTCGCACGTCCTCTTGCATTTGCACCGTGCCCTTTCGCAAATTGTGCTCCACGAGTTCCTGAATTAGTCCTTGTTTACACAGAACATCTCTGGCTACACTCTTGGTGGCTAATGCGCGTAATAGTATCAGGCAATGTTCCGTTGCGGCGGACGCACATCCGTAACAGCGTCCGACTGGTGAAACTATTGTCTCGTCCTTCGTAACATCATTCGCACTGGATGAACCGTAAGACGTCTGCGAACTACCTTGGCCACGTTGATTTCTATCATATGCAACGAGCTCTCTGCGGCAGGCTAGAACGCGCTGGATAATTTTGCTGAGCTCCTCGAAAGAAGTCTTGCACTCGCCGCAGTATCTTTGAGCAAGTAACTGAATCGCTCTGTTCACCTGAGTACTGCCAGATACCTGTATACCATCTTCTAGTCCTCGATCCAAACGGTGTTCAGATATTTTAACGAGAAGCATTTCCAGTGTAGGTTTATTAGATATCAAAGTTTTGTATACTCGATCCGCCTTCTCTAATAGAGTATTAATGGTGGCCACTGTTTTCTTTCGATCGTCGTCGTTTTCTATGGGATCAACAGCACAGCACGGTCTGCCAGTCAGAGTGTAATCAAACTTCGCGTATTTGCAGAATCCGCAAGCGTGGCACAAAAACGGATCTTTCTCATCGTAATTAATCGCACGGCACTTGTGGCATTGGAAGACGTTTTCGCCACAGTTTGCGCATATGCCAGGATTCGCCGGTACGCTAGCGGAACATCGCGGGCATTGCAACGTCTCGGATGAAGCTTGAATGTTCTCGTAAAAATCGGCATACTCAATCATAAGATTACAAGCTACTATCGGCAGCGGGAATTCCATCTTGACTTCCGTCTGCCCCTGAGCAAGCGTAATCTTCTTTGCCTTATGCCACATAGCCGGTTTATTTTTCAATTCTACAACAGCCTGTACTGACCGATTGTTATAGTAAACATTGATGGTACGAACCATCTTTGTTCGCTTTAGATCGCCTATGCGGAGAGTGATGCGACTGATGGTGTGACTGCCGACTAGCTTCACGATCTGTGTCGTCGTTGTAAATTTAGAATCTACTTTAATCGACGACAGCTTGATCGTTGCCATCGGTACTTCGGGATTATTGCATACGAGACAAGGCTCACTTTCCAAGTAATAGCCGTCCAATTCAACAAACTGTGCCAGATTTACATAAAGATTCGCATTAGGATGTCGCGCGAGTAACTGATTCTGCGCGTGTAAAACTGCAACTGCCTGTTCCATGTACGTGTGCATCTTCTTTCCAGCATGCGGCGTTTTCAAACAGAAGTAACCAAGTAAGTCGACAAATTGTGCCGCCTTTCTGCCATAAGCTGGAACCAGAGGCCACAAACGCCATAGAAGATCCAACAAGACTTCCTGATCTGTCGGGCCACAATTTCTAAAATTAAAAGAAACACATGTTTTATTCTTTACTGTTATCAATTAATTTGTTATTAATAAATACTAATAAATTTGTTATTAATAAATACTAATAAATACTGTTATTAATAAATACTGTTATTAATAAATACTGTTATTAATAATAACATTATACTATTGTATTTCATATTTGTATCTATTTTACTTTTATTTTGTTCAATAAATTTTTTTAAATAATAAGATTGATAACTTACTTATAAATTGCTAATATAAGAGAATGTGCTTGCAAACGAACGTTCGTATTGTTCGTTTCAAGAAGGAAAGTTTGTATAAATTTCATCAGCAATGTGGGATGCACTTGCTTTTGAATTTGTTCGACTAAAGTCAAACATTGTGCCTCTTCGAATTTTGCCTCTGTATCGGAATCTTCTGATTTTTCACGTTCACGCCTTTCTTTTGTACCAGTTGTCGATTTCGATTCCTAATTTAAAAATTTATATAGATATTAACACGAATCAGGGAAAAAATAAATTCTTGTTTAATAATACAGTTATATAATTTGATATATTTCGTTACATTTACCTTTGATTTAGAGTCCTTCGCTTCTTTAGACTTGTTATTTGAGCAAATAGCACATTGCAACAACTGAAGCACGGTAGGACTCACACCTTCATCCAAGAGTGTCGATATAGCGAAGAGATACGACAAAACTGTGTTCTGTTTTAAGCAAAATCGTTGCCAGTTTCCTGTGCGACTAGTAGCAATTTCCACGCAGCATTTGAGATGTTCAATCAATTCCACCAAGGAGTCGTATGGTAGATTGATGGAATGTGGACGAGCGTGCAGCGGGTCATAACCGCCGGTAGTACAACACTGTTGTACGGACTAGTAACAGAATTTGATAATTCAGACTTAGTTTACAATTATTTTACTATTTTTACTTTAATACAAAATTTTATTTAATAAAAGTATTATATGATAAAATCACACCTGTACGTGAGATATTAGAGCATGAAGATCCCGTAACTGTCTGTATTTTTCCTTATTACCACATATGAAAAGCAGTAATTTACGCACTTGTCGTCTAACAAATGGTGTTTGATACGACATCATGTATTCACAAAGATAGAAATACCATGGCTGCACAAATTAATAAGAAATGATTAATTATCTGTTTTTGCAAACAAGGAAAAAGCAGCTATTAGAAACCTATTGGTAATCACCTGTTCAAATGCAGGTTGCACTACGGTACTTTCCGCGTACTTGTGCACTTGATACGGCAATCGTAGTACCATTTCCGTTAATAATTGAGGATAAGGTTCAAATACATCGCCAGCATGGCCCTTAACATATTGCCGCAGGAAGAATGGTGACATATCCGGAGGCGATGTGGTAAGATGTTCCTTGAGTAATTGGCCTCCAATCATAGTACCGGATTCTTCTGTATTGGTACTAATAAACAAAACATATTCGTAAAATTAAAATGATGCATGGGTCCCCGTGTGAAAGCGATAAACTTGTAATCGACGGATTCTTGGTTGGATTTCGACTTTCGTTCTATGTGTTCTATGTGGTTCAATTTTACAGGTTTTATAGTTAGTTAAAAAATAGTGAAGGAATGTAAACTGAATAGTCTTGAGATTTATATTTCAATAAGATTAAAATAATTAAAAAAATGATATTTATGAAATATTAATAATATAAATTATACTATTGAGACTACTGACATACATGTCAAAACTGAAATAAACTTACGTTTTCCAATAGTCAAGTAAGGCCTGTAATAACGTTAGACAATAGTCGATAATACCAGCTTTGCTGAGTATCGCAGCAGTAGTTTGTGAGACAAAGTTCGGGTTGTCCGAGGGAGTCTTCGCGGCATATTTCGAGCGAGACATAAGAACACCTAAAAAAATGGTAATAAATCAATAAAAATATATATAGCATATTAATATAAATCTATAAATGAAATAGATAATTATTCACTTACTTAGTAAGCGCATAATAACCAAATGAACTTCTCTCTTGTTGCTACGCTCGCATATGTTGTTTGTATCAGGCTTGTCCATCTCCAGTTCTTTCACGAGCATTTGCAATAAACGTTCTATACAGGCTTTGTCTCTTTCGTCTTGACCATCAAGATCAGCAGTTAACATTAACAGAACCTGATAGAAAATAAAAGCTTTAAAGACTAGCTTTCAACTTAATTTTCATAATATACAATTAGTAATATTAAAACAATACCTGCATAAATGGAATGGCAAGCACTCCTCGAACATTTATTAAATTAGGCACAAATTGCGTAAATCTGTCCAACAATAAAAGCCGAATAGCATGTAATTTCACAGTAATCTCGCCAGTGGTGTCATTTTCCTGGTCAACGCCCTGTTCTTGTTCGGTACCTTCTTCTTGTTCAGTGGTCTAATGGTGACAAACAATAATTCATAAATATAAGACATATTTGTATTACTTATTTAATTGATTTCACGGTTTCTCATGTTGGAATTTCTAGAATTCTATTATCAGACAGAACCGATAAATAATAATAGATATGCAATCTAAATGTATGAGAAAATGTATAAAGAATATTTATTATAATATATGATTACTCAGTTATAAACTTTTTGATAAAATAATGATTAATGTACTATCAGAGTCCCAAATAAAGTTACTTAAACTTCGGAATCTCAATGGACTGCAGTTTATTTAACTAGGTAAAGCTTTTATTATTTATTCTAAAAATAATTTTAATTCCTATAATCTATCCAATCGTTCAAAAAATTTTAAATTTTTTATGATTTCTATACAAAATGTTTCTTAAAGACCGCCCACTAATTGTATAGTATATTATTTCTTATAAAAAAATTGAGTCGAAAAATTTTTAATCACGTTTTATATAATGCTTAATAAAGCAGTAATTATTGAATAAAGTTTCATCCAATCAGTATTCTTTAGACAAACATATGTCAGTAAGTGATAGTATACATCAGTACTTTGTTACTAACAATAAGTCGCTACACACTACTAAATAAAATGCGGCTCACTGATGTACTCCCAGTTAAAATTAAAGACGTTGATTGGATTGACTTCAATAATTACCTCCTTTATTAACCATTATAGAAAAAAATGCTTTAAAACTTTTAAACTTAATTTTTGTAAGAAGTAATGCTATGTAACGCGTGGAATGACGCTCCATGGTAACGCAATTGATTAGTAACGGAAGGGGGAACCTTGGGAAGGTTCAAATCTCAAGCATCTGGCGCCTTATCCCGCATATAAGCGCAGACGTATTCTGAAGGGCTTATTGATTGGAGACCGGACTCCCAATATGAAGAACGGAAATTTCCATAATCCGAGAAGGGCAGGCACAATGGACCTAATTTGAGTGCAACAGGCGGAGTTCACAGAGAATCGCTCCCCTTAGCCTTATTATCAACACTATGTAATTAGTGAGCGGTCTTAAGAAGCTTCTGTATACAAAACCAATATTGGGATACCCATATTACGTTCTATATTCTCCATTCAGACTCCGATCAATTAAAGGGATTCAACGAAGTCTTATAGCACGTTATTAAAATGTTTAATGAAATTTATTCAATCGTATGAGATTCGTTCTTTTTTACTTCTTCTGTGGCAGTGTGGGTTAAAGGCAACTTTTGAGAACGGAGGTTTAAAACTTTAATTATTAGTAATTTAATAAAATTAATGAAATACTTTTCGTAAAGTCTACTTTCAATACAATATAAAATTGGATTTTATAAAACTTTAATATAGTATATGTATCCTTTTACAGAAATGTAATGCACTAATAAATAAACTCAATCTAATTTTCTCTAATTGTAAGAAATATAAATGCAATGAATTTCGCATATGAATATGCATAAATTATGATATATTTTAGCTTTAATGATTTAATTGTAAGATCAATATGATATGCATTATTACTATCTAAAAATTTTACGATTAATTTGTGAAACATATATAATGACATAATAAAATAAAAATTCGTGATTTAATGAAACTTTCGATAATGTAACATACACACGTGGACAAAATTTAAAAACTTAAACATGCGAAAAAATTTTGGTCAATTCAAACTACCAGATTGGAATTAGAGATTTTATAAAGATTTCAAAAAACTTTCTTTTTAAGATCACTCGTAAAAGGTGAATTATTAGAAATTCAGAATCAATTAAATACCAAATCAGATCGAACTATGACATATCAGTTTCAACAACAACGTGAATGATATTAGATATTAGAAAACGAAAAGAAAGATACTATAAAGAGAAATTAAAAAGATTTCTATATAATAATAATATATTAACATAATATTTTCATATATATTAAAATGTGTCCATCATGTGCTGTCACTATTTCTCCTGCTTTCAAGAATGTATCTGCTATGTAAACCTACAAAATACACGGAACTTACAGTGAAAGTTGTGGGTACATCTAGAGTATTAGTTTCAGAGCGTGGCGCTTGATTGACTCCAATTCCAATCGGAGGCATAGCACTGTCAGGAGCATTGTCTCCGTATGCGGAGCTCCTGCCAGAAACATTATGCTCCCCTGTCATGCTGTCAACGGCGCTGCCTCCGCTATCGCTTCCACCGCTCTCGCTACCCTTGCTACCACCACTACCACCCTAACATAAAATGTGTCCCAAGCGTTACTATGATTTGTGCAAGTACTAAGACTCTGTTGATCCACGTCCGCATACTTTCGGTGCCATGGCAGAATACATATGTTAAGATGTAACTCACTTGCTCGGCGGGAGACGTTCGAAGGGTACTACCATCAGTGGCTGCGGTTGATCCTTCATCGTCAGAACCGCCCGCGGAAGCAGTCGTGTCCGAATAATGTCCACCTTCTTGGGCCTAATTGGAACAATATTGAATCTTCGATTATCAAATGTAGAAAACTTAACTAAGGTCTAGTTAACTAATAAGAAAAATCTGAACGGTAACTCGAAGACAATTTATGTACTGCATACAGAGAAATATTTACCTGAGCAGCATTTGGCACTTGGACCAATCCCTGCGCCGCTAAATTTTGCAAACTTTGCAATGTGGAACCACTTAGATTCTGGAGACTCTGTATACCCTGCAAATTGGGGAAGCCTTGCTGGAATCCTTGCCGCAGTGCTTGCAAATCAGCGGCTCCTTCATGGTCTTGTAAACTGAGGGCTATCGCGAGTTCTACCATCGCTTCGTCATCGGCATCTGGTGGCATATCGAGCAATTGCGGGAAATTACCCGCGCCGAGTAGCGCTTCTAACGGATGATTAACCACTCTCGCAGCGGCCGAATTTTGATTGCCTTCGGCGCCAAGCATAACTGCCACTCTGTCCACTGCCTCGACGGCTTCGATGTCAAATTGCTGTTCCACATCGCGCTCTACCGCGTCTTGAGATGCCTGTGATGGCACGGACGCAGATTTTTCTTCGGTTTCAGCAACTACACCTACAAAAACACCGATGATGATGCAAAACAAATATATACAGTCGAGTTATTAATTCTTTATCCCAAATTATCCAAAGTTATCTCTACAATATTAAAATTTTTTATACCTGGAGTACTGCAGTTGGGCGGACTAGGTATATACACTCTCCTGCGTCTGTATCTAGGCCTGAGCACTCTGATTATCGCATGCTTGGCGCTAAAACTGATGGTAGTATCTGAAGACAGTAACAACTGCAGATATAATTTGGCAGCTATTGCGGTATTATTTTCAACATCGCATATTGTGAACGCATGAATTATCTCCACAATTGCATGAACTGTTCCCTCGGTGTGCGTAAGTCCCGGCACGACTACTGGAGCAAGTGCCATATTCTTGGGATATGCCATATGTAGAGACCATAGTATTTCCATTAATTGAATGACTAGATGTTGATTTACATCGGCCTTCGTACTTGAATGAACTTCTAGACGATCTTTCTCGAAAACAGGTACTGGAAGCAAACGATTTCAGATATCACATGTTTGTTCATTTAAGGGGAGATAGCAAATTCGATAAAGTAGATCTTTCTTTAAAAAAAAAAAACTTTTTTGAGGAATTTATTATAAAGAAACTAATAAAGATATTGGTAGAAATTACTGCATCCATGTTTATATAGCCAAATTTTCATGAGACATTTTTTACTAATACTAAAAAGTATAAAATAAGATTAAAAAAACATTACTTCAGTATCTTTATTAGTTTCTTTGTAATAAATTCCCAAAAGATATTTTTTGAAGGGAGACTTTATCGATCTGCTACCTTTCCTTAATCAATGATTTATAATACATACCGGTACTTTCGTCAATTGATTTATTCGTATATTGTTCAGCAAATTTCGCGAGATTATGCGGGCGAGAAATGGCAATAGCACGAACAATAAGTACAAGTCTGTAAAAGTTCTCCGCATCTATATCCGCAGGATCGTTAGCTTCTCTCATTGATTTCAAGGACTCAAGTACATGTGATAACAACGCATGATCCTAAAAAGTGCGCAAAAAATGTAAAAAAGCGTAATTATTAAAATTAAAAAAAATTAAAAAAAAATTGTAAATGAATAATTGATCATCGTATACCTTGTGAAGATGATAACCCTGTTTAGTACCATGAAGAGCAGCTAACAAAGCTGTCGTATGCATTTGCACTGATGGTGGAGTAGGTAATATTAATAATCGTGATGCGACGTCGATAGCTGTGGCTTTCAATGAGGTTTTGTTGTCATCATGCGAGGATAAGATAAATGAAGATTCCAAAACTTCAAGAACGCTGGATATCATCCTGTAAGTTGTAAAAAAAATTTAATATTATATACATTTATTAGTATAATTGAAATAAACATATAAATGTTACATTTATTGATCAATATAAAGTAGTTATTTTTATATGAATTGAATATAAAATATAATATATATATATACAATTGGTGATACAAACAACAAAAAATAATTAACTAGGAAAAATAATTTCAAATTAATCTTTTAAGAAATTGTTTCGCAATTTTATCCGTAGAAGATATTTAGAATACATTTTTTTCGTAAAAACGGCCGTAAAAACTTACTTATAAATTGTTTATGTATTATTAATTGGTAACACCAATTGCTAAATCTATTCCTTTTTGTTTTTGCAATAATAAAATTTTAATATCCTTACCTTTCCATGTTAATCGAACTATCCTTTGCCATTCTGATACAATATATACTTGGATTAAATACTTTCTTTATCAAATAAACTTATATTTTACGTATTTCATTAATTAAAAAAATTGAATTAACATACTTGTTGATTGAAGACAATGGAGCAGAAACGATAGTATTATCGGTTTCATTATTGACTGTCGTCACTGGTGCGGATGTTGGAGGACAAGATTGAATTTCTTCTATTTCTTCAGGCCATCCAAATGCATCCTTGGTTTTACCATATCTTTATAAAAAGCAAAAATTTAGTATAACTAATAGCAAGATATACATTTATCTGTATAAAATATTTTGTTTTCGTTTAAAGAAGAAACAACCATATAATATTGTAATCATACATTTTGATGGAATCAACCATAATAACACTCTCTTGATCTTGAGACGGTCCAAAAGTGATTGTCAATTTTTTATCAGCTTGGAGACTTTCTTCCCTCGTTAAAGGTATGTCGAACCATCGGCTCCTAGTTAACGTAGTCCGAATACTTCTACCAAATACCTTTACAAATACAATAATTATATAGTTAATTAGAATTAAAAACACAAGTCTTTACAGACTGCAATAGATATACTTTCAACTCACCTCAACGTACAGAGGTGCCTTTTGAATGTCCTGATTGCCGAAAAGTACTCTTATTCCCGTCATTACTAAAATCACATCGTTATTCGTGACTTCCACATTAAAGCCCATAGATTTCGTGGAAACCACGTACATTCCAGTGGTGTTTAAACGATGCTTGATCTGCGCGACATTATAAATCTGCAATAGATCGTTACCGCCGAACTCGACATCGTTCATCACCTGACAATGTTCGAAGAAGTCAATGGGAAATGTGATAGATCCTGATGGTTTTCCCATCTTATTAGCTTTCTTCTTTCGCGTCGGTTTAATACCGGAAGTAGTGCTAATCGGTTGCACAGTGGACGACATCCAAAATCCGGTTTGCTCCATACCGGCCATATAGATTCTCAAGCTTCCGTCTTCGCACAATAGTATCAGAGTCGTGCGATGCTCGGCGTTCGAACTGGGATGCCGAATCGCGACCATGTCCATGATCTTTGCCTTTGCGGGCATAATTTTGATCTCTTGTATCATTATTGTATCAGGCTTAATCATTAATATTACTGGATTATTGCTGGTTTGTAAGATAGAGCAGACCAATCCAGGATGATTCGCCACCTCGCTCCATTGGCACAACGGTTGCGGCTGGTTATTGTTGGATTTATTGCCGTTCGTTTTATTACTGGCGAGATTAATTTGAAATACCACTGTAATGTCGGAATCCATGTGCTTCAGCGGCGCTATGAAGCTCTTGCCGCAAACGTAACTGAAGAATAGTAACTGCAGAGCGTGAGAATAGTAAATGGAGACGCCTCCACCGCCTATTTGACCAGTGTCTTTTATTTCCGGATGGTAAACGTCTAATGTGTTTGTAACGTAGAAAGCACCATGCTTGGCTTGGCTCTCCTCATCCATTACTTGGCTGTAGATATATCCGGCAGAAGACATGAGTAACATATGGAATGTACCATCTTCCGCATGCATAAAAGTGCAATCTCTTATCTTTCCTGTTGGCACAAGGAAATAGTATTGTGGACTTAAGGCGTCTTTTCCCAAATCGTAAATTTTAACGAAGTCAGCGGTGACTAATGCCAACTGTGTCTGTGCGCCAGGAAGCCACAGCGCCTTAATAATGAAGTTCCCGCTTTCGAGCTGTGGATGTAATACCAGATGATCGGATACCGTTCCGGAACTGTTGAATGTAAGCACGTGACAATCCTTGAAGCCACAAACGGCCAAGAAGTCCTCGTTCCATTGATTTCCAGTAACTGAGAGAACGGTGAAGGGTACCGGTGCCGATGCGAGTCTTGTCAAAGTTAATTTTCTTTTAGAGGAGTCAGCTTGCTTCAGCAGTGCACTAAGCTGCAGCACTGTTATCTTGCCCTTCTCGTGCGAGACAGCCAAGTGCTGTCGTTTACCATGCGGAGACGAGAGACAACACATGGCAACACGTCGTATCATGTGAGCGGACAGTAACTGTCTAATCGTTTGGCCCTGATCTCCCGAATAATTCATTCTAACGTTTTCAAACGCGCCCTCCTGGGATCCCAAGGTTGGTAACATAAGCTGATCCGTATGCTCAAACTTCTTGTCAAGTGTGTGTAAGCGTTTAAGTGCCAATTGGGCTCGTGCATGGCAACCAACCGGTGAATATCGTTGGCAAGACGAATCCACGGCGGGTACCAACACGCGCATCAAGTCCACCAATGAAGATACCAATCCACTCTTTGATAATTGGGAATATATCCAATCCTTGGACGATTCTAATTGCTTCCCTAAATACGCTTGTCTCTGAGTGTCGCGTCCACTTTTCTCATGCTTGTCGTACAAATGCACAGGGCTAGATGCTCTTCGGCGCAAGCTACTCGTGAGGAGTAGATTGCTTTCCGTGGGTGCGCCAGCATTGTTGTACGGCATGTTACTGGTTACTTGATGTTCCGAACTCTGCGGGCTACGCTTTGTCAGCGCTTGACACGATCCATCATCCTTGGCACCACAATCGCAGAAGAAATTTCCGTATTTGGCGTACGTGACATCGTGGCCACGATGACAGACTCGTGCGCATACCGTGCAAACTCCGACTCCGTCGACCATGTTACACGTATGGCAATGGTACCAATGCTGATTCATAAACTCCTTTTGCGTAATCGTGAAAGTGCATAGTTTGTTGCAGAGACTGTCCTCATCCGAATCTTCGGCTGCGCTATCATCGTCGTCATGCGGAATTTCGTCCACCCAGTCGCTATCGTTTACATCGTTATTCGGTACAGCACCTTCCCATGGTGGGCTGATGGCTCGATCTTGGGATTGCGCTTGCTGCGGACAAATCGCGCCCACTATGTCGGCTATATAGTTCAGTATACAACAAGCCGCTTCAATGTACGATGATGGTTTGTCGAAAGACTGCGGATCCTTATTCATTATCTGCTCCTTGCAAAGCTCGACCCATTCTATTGCAGCTTTAAACAGCAACGTGTGTCCCTTTTCTTGTCCAGCATCAGCTAGTGTAGACATAATATGCATCAAGTGTACAAACCGATTGCCTTCGATGGTAGGAGATAGAATATGGTATGTTAGTGGTATGAGAACTTCAAGAATGGTTATCGAGACGGTCGCACTAAAACTGCTTTTTTCTTTCACTATATAATTTGTAAGTGCCCGCAAGAAACGGCTGTTCTCATGAATCGTAAGCTGTTCGTCGTTACTAGTTGCAGGCTGATTGCTAGAACCATCGGAAATTGCCCATTGAGCTTGTTCGTTATTAGATGCGTTATTTCTTTCATCCGGTTTCTGATTATCTTCCGATGTACCGGAAACCGTTACCAATGTATTCGCAGTGCCAGCTGTGGGCGTTGGTATATTCGTTGTAGAAATGGTTGTTGGTACATTTGTTACTCCCAATATAACGTGTTTTAACCATGTTTGTAGTTTCTCATCTTCGACGTTAGCAAAACTAGCCACCAAATTGCAAAGACGATCAAGCGATCCGTCACCCGGTTTCTCAGTTGTTCTGAATAACGCGCTGAAAAACTGGAAGACGTACGTGCTAAATTGCGGCGAAGCTTGAGGTGACGTTATAGACAATAAGACGGACACAAGACTATGATTTGAATCAGGTGCGAAGAACAAGTCTAAAGCTTTACATCCAAGAGGTTTTTCCAGTAATCGCTCCCAATATTTTATACACTGATCCAAGATATCCTCGTCAATAACAACCTTAATGGATCCATCTGTATTATCGGTATACTCGATTATCAGATTATAAGTATGATTTAGCACAAACAAATGTTCTCGCAAGAGCCGCGCCTCATTATCGTTGTCTTGTCCTAATACTTTAGTCAAAGTATTGGTAGCCATTTCTCGTAGATAGTCGGTACGAGCATCCATTGACAATGAAATGAGAATATCCACTGCTTGAGAATATATTTCGGATTGTGGTTCCGGGGCTGTTGCAGAAGTGATGTATTCCATCATAAATGAGACCAAACAATACAGCAAATTCTTCAACGACGGATTAATGGAGAATGTCGGATGTTCAGATAAAGAACTGACGTGATAATTCACCGTAGTAAAAATGTAGCTCTCTGCTGGTATTATATCATTTGCATATGTATTCCAAGGCACAGGAGCAAACGCAATACTCTTCCACTTGTCCAGCGCGGATTTAACGCAACTCGGCAAAAATGAAACTAACGACGATTCCGTTTCCCAACTTGCACCTGCCATTGATAAAATGTTATCTAAAATCAAATAGTCCCGCATACCATATTTTCTATGTTCTTCGACAGATTCAAACGTATGGTACAATATATTAGATCGGCATGACAATAGAATGGCATCTGTCAACGATAAAATATGCGGTAGAATCTCGATTATCATTTTAGTTCTGTTTGAAGGCGTAGAATCCGCATTCTGGGTACTCTTGGAAGTTTCAATATTCTCAGTAGAATTTTTTGATATACTCTCATCCATAAGAACTTGCAACTTTCCTACAACTGCAGCCAGTATACACAATGAACCAAGTTTTGGCAATGATGCTTTCGGCATTATTTTGTCAGTAGCATTGTATTCTGGCTTAAGCGAAATGATACAATTCTTTGCAAGGGTAACGTCATATTTAAGAGAGTTTACAGTGGACGATACTGTTTTTAACAAATTTTCCGCATATTGTGTATACATTCCTTGCTTCACTAAACAGTCTTTCATCCAACCAGTAAAAGTTTTATATGCAGCTCTCGGTCCCCATATCAACGAATGAAGCAGCATAGGTCCAGCTGGTATCTCCTCACCAAGTGCAAGTTTATTCATATAAGGAATCGAGGGAGGTAACATTAATAATAATTCCCAGCATATAGAAAAACAATACT
This sequence comes from Tetramorium simillimum, assembly GCA_011636635.1. Classification (NCBI taxonomy): domain Eukaryota; kingdom Metazoa; phylum Arthropoda; class Insecta; order Hymenoptera; family Formicidae; genus Tetramorium; species Tetramorium simillimum. The sequence continues at coordinate 15,298 of VBVQ01000005.1, read as the reverse complement.
GAATTGCACATAGACCAGTAAATGTAATTTTTTCTTTGTTATCAGTACCACTTTTTTTGTGCATATCAGTTTGATTGAGCACGTTCAGAATATCGATCAATGCATCAACTAAAAGAGGATATTTCATTTTATCTGGAGTGCCCAAAATAAAGTTACAGGCCTGGAAAACATAATAAATATATTTTATATTATATATAACTTTACAAGACTATTTAGATAAAAAATTTTTAGTTCGTTACACAGAGAATATTACAAAATTAAAAATTTCAAAAAAATTTTGTTATATGAATTGTTTAATATTAGAGATTTCTATTATTAAATTAAAAATGATTGAAAATAGCGCATAGAAACTTTGTTATATAAATTAAAATAGGTATTGCTATTATTTCAATCATAAAAATTATGTCTATAAAATTGTTTTTTCTATAACAATTAATCCACATCCAAAACATACCAATCCATCCAATTTTGGTGCATCCTGATTATTAAAATCTGTTCTTGATAAATTATAAAACCGTGGTTTCATTGAAAATTCGTCTTGTGAACCATATTTACGATAATTATCTTCTATTTCTACCCAAGGAGTAAAAGCCCTGGCAGTCTGTTTATTTCCCTCTTTTGTATCACATACTAAACTTGTCGCAGAAAATAGATTCCATTGTACCTATATAAAACAAGAAAAAATAAATACAAAATAATTATTACTTTGCAAATAATTTAAATAATTAATATAATAAATGTACAAGATGTTTACTACCACTCAGGCAGTACTTTTGCACTGGCGGCCCTGGTATCTTGCCATCTCAATTATATTGAGATAATTTTCTTTAGCATTTGATAAATTTGTCATTACAAGATCACAATGAAATGAAATATTACAGATCGTAAATTATTAAATAAAATAAAATAAGTTAAAATATATTAAATATTTTAACTTATTTTTTTTATAATTTACATCGCAATATAAAGTAATGACTATATATTGTATATATATACATATATATATGTATATATATACATTTATATGTATAAAATGCACTTCGTAAAATTCATGTACAAATATGACAATAGAAATATGTAAATGTCTCACTTGTTCAAGCAATACCGGATGGGCATCATACAAATGCTTCATCATATATTCAAGTAGTAACAATAGTCGGGATAAGTGCAACAATTGAGAATCTTTCATTGGCGTTTTGACCGCTTCGCTGCAACGTACTGCACCACTTCCAGTCACAAGTAATACAGATTTCTTTTGCATTAAGTTTAGAGAATGAAATAGAAAGAGAACCAACTGAGCATGTTCGACGTTTAAATCTGCAAACATACATTAACAGTTAATGTTTTAGCAATAAATAATATTTTGTATGTATATAATCGTTGAGATTTTACTGTATTTTACCTTCATTTTCAGCTTCATACGTTGTTTGAGGATTGCATACATTTTCAACCATAGTTGTTACTAACCGATGCCATATACTTATACACGCAGCTTCTCTTTCTAATTGCGGTTTCAGCAATAATACCTAATTATAAAATTTTTAATATATATTAAATAATTCATCAAGATTACATATTAAATCATATTGATTAGCCTAAAAAATTTTAATGCAAATGCAGAGTTGTGAAAAATTTATGAAATACCTGTGCCAGTACGCTGAGAGTTCGTGGATATACTTGAAGAGGCCACGTAGTAGAGCTATTGCTTTCTGTAGACCAAGGACTCACTCCCAAATGTTGAAGCAAGGTATTTTGCAGAGATTCGCTTAATGTATTCCATGCGAGTAAATTGTGAGTGTAACGACTTAAAGCTTGAGAAAACTCCGAATACATAGCGCCCAAAGTAGCGCCGTAAAATGCAGAGATTGTGCCTAAAAGCAATTTTATATTACAATATTATGCTTTTAATGTAAAATATAAGAAATATAAAATGCAATGTAAAATATAAAAGCTGTAACTAGATAACAAAAAACTATACCTGTTTCTGTTCTTGCTGTTTCATGATCTAAATCTCTTATAATTGCTGCCAATATTACCATTTGTTGCTCAACCAAACCATTAACCACATATTCACGAACATATGTACTTCTACTACCAATTAAGTGTTTATTCATAAATTGAAATATTTTGGTTGCAAGTGAAATGTACTATAAGGAAAAGAGAAAAATAATAGGTAACTTATTTGCACAATTTACAACAATTATAAATATTAGTATGTAACATATAATATGTACGTTACATAAGTAATATTCATTTCAGATATTTATATTTTATGTCAAGATATATTTTTTATAGATTTTAGAAAATAATCATAATTATAGAAACATACACCATGAGGCTCTCGATTGTCAGGAACAATAGTAGTAATAGTAGTACGTTCCGCACTTGCTTCATTATTTGTTTCTTTATTAGTATTTGTTGAAGTCTCGTCCGATGGAGCAATAGTTTCTTCAAACCATAATCCCAAAATAGGTTCGCTGTCCTCCTCTGCCGACATAATAGTTTGTTCTATACATGTAGCGAATATATATCAGTATTAATAAAATTATCAATAAATATATATTAATATAAGCACTTTGAAGCTGCATCTAAATGTATACATTATATACCAAACACGTTATACATTTACATAAACTATTTCAAAATTAATTTGTACACATCGATTATAACATATATTGTTTAGAGAAAATTAATATAATTTTTTATGTAAATTCTATAAAATTATAAACATATTGAATAGTATTTAAATGATTTTACTAGTGATTGTACTAGTGTAAATGATTTTTCTTGTTGCTAACAACGATAAAAGCAAAATTACAAAAAAAATTTAAGGTTATTTCAATTCGTACTAACATAAAACATTATATAAATTCATAACCATTTTACTATTAAATAATAAAACTAAAATAAAATAATAAATAATAAAAAGCGCATATAAACGCATTATATTAAATGGACTTGCAATATTACCCTCATCGGTAGAATTTTCCGAACAACTCAAAAGATCTTCATAATATGTAGTAGAATCCGATTGACTCAATGCATCTCCTTCTAAAGGATGCTTTTGTACTCTTTTTAATGTACACGCCTGCGATAAATAAAATATACAATAAAGTATCACATTATCAATTTTTTAATATTAGTGTGCAAATATATATAAAATAATTTAATACCTTTCTGTAACTAATAGTAGCCAGATAAAATAGCAGATGATTTAATGGCACTGCTTGTAGGAACGTTACTGCTCTTTGCAATGCTGTAGCGGTAGACAAGATATCCAGCGGCGCTGGTTCAGGAACTGCTACAACTACATCGGAATTGGCTTCAATAGATACATCTTCCAGAAGCGCGCTCATTAAATTCAGTGCATGTGATGCTAATGCCACTGATAATACGCCAAATCCCTGTTGCCTAATTGTATAAAAATATATTATATTATTAAAAAGATACACTATTGGCCATTAAAATTACAACATTGGAAAAAACACGTAATATTGAAATAAAATTTTCAAGATGAATAAGTCATGATAGAATATGAAAATAATTGCGAGCACGACACATGCGATATCATAACCTAATCATGTGTGTCCATCATACAAGTAATCCACTGTACATCACGTAATATTTCACATTCTTTTCAATGTTGTAATTGGTCAGTATTATATATAATGGTCAGTATTATATAAAAAAAAATAAACTGTAATTTTAGGATAGTTTTTGCAATTAAATCCTCAAAGTAAGATTATATAAAATAGATAATTACACTTTCATAAGATTTACACGTCCACTTCCATCGCGAGCTTTACTTGGTGATTTTCCCTTTTCTTCTTTTCCTTTATCTGAAGCACTAAAACTGCTTACAGTTAATTGCGCTTGCAATCCAGCGACTAGAAGCCATACTCCAATAAGTAAATGATTTTGTAGAATCTGTAAATAAAAGAATATATTTATATAATTACATAACTGTAAAAAGATTACATATGTTCATAAATAAATTAATATTAAATTCTAAAATAATGAATTGGTGTATTAAAAATTATAATATTAGATAAAATATCATTTTTACAATATGAAAGAGAAAGAAAATTAATTCATAGGAATTACTCACATGTCCTCCTGCACGTGTGCTATTTTTAATAACGTTTGATACTTGGCCAAATATTTCTAGACTCTTCTCAACAACCGTAATGGCTAAAGTATCGTATTCTTCGTCGGTGGTTTTTGCATTCTGATTGGTTTGACTACTTGCTGCAGTGTTTGTACTACACTTAGGTGATACTGCATTTGTTATGCCAACTATGCTTGATGCTGTTGCATTCGCGATTGAACAATATAGACAAGACATAGTTAGCAGCGACAACTTTTCCAACTTTTGTGGTGTCAAAGGTTCAAGTATCGGGAGAGATATCACATTATGTACAATATTAATATCACTAACAACAGAGTGTAAACTGTGCCTTATTGTATGCGCTTCAGAAGCATTCGCTGGTAAGCTGAATCCTTTTTTAGATAAATAAGCTTGATACTTTCTGGTATAACGTGACAAATGTAGGAGATTTAAACACATATCTAACAAAGTATCACCTGCTCCCATATTTTGTAACGTGCTTATATTGTTTGCAATAAACATCATCTGCAACATAATAGAACATTACTCCTTTAATTTTAAATTAATTCATTCCACTATTACTACAATTTTAATACAAATGATTATATATATACATATATGTGTATATATACACAATAAAACATGTAATGATCTAAAATGTAATTTATTAAAAATAATAATTATAAAGCAAGAGAAATATATCAGTCATTAAGATACATTTACATTTAATATGATACACACCTTAGTGTCAGAATGCGACTCGCCTGTAACCGCCGTAGTATTTTTGTTCATATTATCCATAGAACTTTCATTATTGAGAATCGAAGATGATGAAAAATCTTGCAACGGCATTGTCAACTGCTCGAGAATACTGGTAGATAAATCACAACGAGACCGCATAGACTCTTTAACAGTGTGCTGCGTGGTCTCCTTTTCTTTTCCACTTGACAAAACTGTTACGTAAGGTGGTACTTTGGAATTTTTTATTACAGAAACAAGAGCAATTTCTTCTGCAGATGTAAGTAAAGACTGTCCTGTGCATAGTGCACGTATCGGGAGTAGTAACTGTTTCGTAGTTAAAACTGTTGATGCGGTATCTCCAGATTGCGCTTGTTGTTGTGGCAACTTGTCCACAAGATAAGTAAGCAGCACTTTACAAGCTTGACAAACGATTGGTATTTGACTTTTGGCAACTAAAAAAAATGTTTCGTAAGACTTGATATGTTGTTATATTCCACATGTATATATAAACAAGCCTATATATATTTTTTGGAAAACTGAAGTACTTTAAATGATTTCGGTACTCCAGGATTGTCTTGAAGCACGTTAAACAAAGAAGAATGGAACAAAAAAAACCTAAACTAGATCTTTTAGGTAAAATATTTAGGTAACTCATTTAAGATATCTAAAAATATTTTACTTTAGGTTATTTAAAAGTTTTTATCTAAAAAATGTAAAATTCTAAAATACTTATTTAATAATAAATAAAATACCATATTGTATCCACGTTATCTGTTTTTAGAGTATGTCACATATTAGCTAAATGTTTTATCTAAAGTACCTATTTTACCCAGGTTAGATAAATACTCCAAACACCTAAAAAAATATTCTATGTTCTCTTTCGTTTCTTTACACGTCCTTCAAGACAGTTTTGGAGTAATGGAATTTTTCGGAGCACTTCAGAATTTTAAATAAATATATACATATGTTTAAAACATGCAAAAAAAAAACATTTTTTTTATAGTCATCAGCACGCGGATGCGCGGTGTTACTTACACGTATTTGCGCAACCGCTGATACAATCCGCCGACAAGGCAGCGACCGCCGTGTAAAAAGTATCATATTGATCCTCGTGGGAGACAAATTTATTTTCGCTAGAAAATAACAGGGGAAAAAGGATGAATATTATTGCCAAATGGAATGAAAGGTCGGACGAATTTGGATCCGCGGTGACAGACAAACTTCCATTTCTGTTCTGCTGAGAAGGAATGTTTTGTGTCGAAAAGAGTGCGATTTAACGCGGTTACCGGACTGCAACGAGTTGCACCTACCTTTTAACGATGCTCTTTACGAGATCAATAACGTCATTTTTATTAAACGAACGCGGCGATGTGCCCAATATCGGTTTCATCACCGACGGCCACTCATCGTGACCACCACTCTTCGCCGCCATTTTCGATACTGAACAATCTGAAAGCTTCGTTAAGTTTTCGTTCTCATCCTCCATATTAAGCGCCGTCTACAATATGCGATAAGATGTAAGCAAATGTAAATTAACCAATCGCAGTTGATTATTTTTTTTACGGTTTAAAAATAATCTATGGCGATTGGTCAACCTTCTTACTGCGCATTGTAGACGATGCTTTAGTCGCGACTACGAGCATTCATTGGCGTTTTCCGATGTAGCCGGAATAATTTCGTGGAGAAATTTTTAAAGATATGAACACATATATTTCAATACAGCAGAAAACTTACGTGGCGAATACGTCACACACCAATTAAGAACAATCTAGAAATCCGAGTAAATACATTCGAAAATAAAATACAAAAACAAGAAATTGACAAGATTGCTTGCTCGCGCCTGTGCTACGCGTCCTGGTTGGCTCTCATGATTGTAAGAATCAATAAAAATTAAAGGCCGCGAATGGGGGAATCCTTATAAAAATAATAATTAAAAATTGTAATAACTTCAGAATAAAGAAGAATGTTAAAAATGTGAAAAAAAAAAACATCTAGTACAGTTTCCATTTTAATAATATTTCTATGCAAAATATATACAAAAAACATATTGGAAATTAAATATTTTTCTAATTTCTTATTAATAAATTATTAATAAAATTCACAAAACCTCCACAATGTGTAGAGATATGGCATAAAAACGCCAAAAAGTGATTTATCGACATGCTCAAAAAGTGAATCTTTCAGGTTTCTCTCTGAATATCGGCGATCCTCATATCATAGAAGCTGCATTAAAAGAAGCGCTAGAAGAACTAGCAAGAAAAGAAAAGCAGCTGGAGGAAATGTTGGAGAAAGACAAAAAAAAAGGAGGAGGACTGTACTGAGAGAACTCCGTCACTCGATCCTAAACCGTGGAGCCGATCAGAGATAACACCATTCGGATATGTTCGGCTTTCAGAACTGCACTGAGCTGCACTGCTGAACTGGTGCGACAAGTTGGAATGAAACAAACATATATATTTTTTCTCTTTCTAACTTATTGCACTGGTACAACAGTGCAGCGCAAAAGAATAGGCTCATAATTGCAGTTTTATTACTTATAATGAATCTTATAATGAATCTTATGATGACTCTTAACCTAACTATTATTCATAAAATATTCAATAGAAATTTATAAATTATTCATAAAAATATTTAAAACTAATATAAACGCAGGTCGAAACTGGTCAAACACAAACATATAAGCCGAACGTTGTCGAATTTTACCGGAATGCGCCGATGTCAGACGAATGCCCTCTCACCCCGAAAATCAGACCCCCTCTTATCCACAGTAGCAGCTTACGTTCCGTCTATGTATGTCTATGGTTCCTCCCATCCCATGTATGTACTATCACGTCCAACAGCTGATATCAGTAGCAGTAGCAACCCATACCCGCCGGATGTTAGTCACAGTAAAAAGATCATACGTTCAATCATGCCGCCCTGCAAATCCCCCGTGGTACGTTTACGCAAGTGTTTAACGAGGGAAACGTTATTGCAGATAATATGACGAAAGAGTGGCGTCAGTCGCTGGCGGTTGAACAAAGTAAGCTCGTAAAGCGACTCTCGCATAGGTTATGCGTGCCACCTTATCTGTCAGGCCACGTACAGTGAGATGGATAAGCACATGTATCTATGGAGGGGCGCCGACAACGTGTCCTTCGCCTTCGGCGACAAGCCGAACGGCGTCATATGCAAGCTCGTCACCGTCAAAGATCACGTTTTCGTCGCGACCACGACTAACAATCTCTACCACGGGGAAGCGTCGCTCCGCGGAGACGCCTCTCCTGCGCTCCTTTTCAAACGGGCCCAATTCGACGTCGTCGACCTGGCGTCCACGTCCGAGCACCTGTTCGTCGTGAACACTAGCGGGCATGTTTTGAAAGTAAATCCTCAGGACATGAGTGTTGTAGACTCGATCATTCTCAAAGAGGAAGTTAAGTATTGTAGCCATGGGTATGTACGCCAAAAGATATCTCTTTTTCCATAATTAAAATTTGTATAAATCTGTCCTTGCTTCAACTATTCGCCTATCTTTATTTTTGTTCATTTGCTCCTTTTCTTATTATTTAATTATCTTCGTTGTACGAAATATACACTGCTGATCAAAACTGGATACTTTCTTTTAGCACAACTTTTGATCAGTGGTAAAATTTATTCTTTTGTTTAATATGAAACATATAAGATATTTTTATATATTTTATGGTTTATCATAGATATATAAGACTGCGTTTTAGCTGCATATGAAATGGAATATGGAGTTAATTGAGCTATTTATGTATTTTTGTGATTATATTATGTTCTTTTAGTAAGCGTAACATATCTAGTTATAAAAAAGACGTTCCCTTTTATTTGCAGATACAAAGAAGAAAATGAAGTAGTAAAAGTGAAATTTATAGCGGTTAGCGATCAAGCAGCATTATTTGTTACGGACAATGGGCAGTTATGGGCTAGCGGCAATCAACCGCAGATAGATATAAATAGTATAGAACCAAAGAAAGTTAAATTTTTTGAAGGGAGGACAGTCGCCGAGATTGCTTGTGGTTCTAATTTTAATGTTGCCGCTGTGAGGAAAACTACCAAACTTATAAAAGATGATACAGATAGTGAAAACGAGCTAGAGGAAGAGATCTTTGTTAATTCTTGTCCACAATGTCTTAATAATGTTATGTTAAGTCCTGGAAGTGTAACATCGTCAGATACCTGTCTCACTGGCCTTCATGCTCAGCAGTTTAGTGAAGATCGTTCGACAAATTCCATTAGTGCTCTGTCCACTGCCAGTAAAGAGCACATTTCTCTGCCGGAAATGGACAAGAAGGAGCAACCGTCTGACATAGTTGAAAATGGCGAGGAATGTATGACGAATTTAACGGATTCCGACAAAGACGAGAAAAGAAACGTTATATTTATAAACACAGAGACTGCTCGACAGTTTCTAACTCGGCAACTGTCTTGGGTTTCGTCTTATGGAAGTGCCAAGGAAGACATACCCATGGAGAGTGTCGATCGGTCAACAAGATTGTTGAAGCAAAATGTCTCGAATATGGCCAACTTAGTGTACGAGGGGGTTAAAAATGTAGGAGGTAAAGTTGTAACTTTGTCTAGACATATGAGCGGTAGTTCTGATATTAACGAATGTAAAGCTGATAGCAACGAAAATTTAGAAGAGCAAGGAGATACTTACATAAAACCCACTGCGACCAGTCTAGCACTGAGCTTACGTTGCGAAGAATTTCCTTGGTCATCGAGTACTGGCTCCTCTGAACATGAATTATCCCAACATGGTTTGAATGAAAGGATTAATGCATTATCTCGTACTGGCAGCAACATGTTGGCGACGGAACTCTGGACGTGGGGTGATGTACAGTACGGGCAATTGGGAACGGGAGATATTATTAAGCGACCAAGGCCAGTACTAGTGACAAAGCTTAGCCATACTGGTATCAGAAAGATATCATGCGGTACCTTCCACGTGCTTGCTTTGACACTGGACGGCAGAGTATTTGCATGGGGTCGTAACAATTTTAAACAGGTCACTTTGCACACTACGGTAGACCAAAGTGCTCCTCAGCTGTTCACCACAAAATTATCTTCCAATGAAAGAGCTATTCATATGGCAGCTGGCAATTTCCATAGTTTAATAATGATGCATCATGGTTTATATTTTATGGGGCAATCGAGGTAACTAACTAAAATAGAAATTCTCTTTGATAAATGATTTTATTTCTATTATAAATACGATTTCATTACGATTTCAGTAAAGTTGGCGATATGTTTCAACTTGATATACAAAGCAAGAATGAATCAAACAGTCCGAGAGAGATTTTCAGTTCTGGGCAATACAGTTGTTGTTCTGTGATAAACGAACCGGCAATAAATGTATCAGAAGATTTGATAAATGATCAGATCTTTCTGGAAGAAATGTTGACTGTTTACCAGAATCTCATCAAGCCGTTTCAAAAGAAAAGCGGTGTGACCCATGAACCCAATGTATATGAAACACTGTGTCGTTGTTATGCAGAGTTGATGCACTTTAGCGTTTTAAATGTCATAAGTTTGTGGGATTATTTTAATCATATTGGAGAAGCGTATGAAGTCACAATTGTTGCCAATATAGAGGAATTTACTACAGTATATAAATACTATTTGAATGCTATTTGCGATGTTATATCTCTCGGTGGTTTTATGCACATTGCAAAACTCATTGAAGTGCCACAAGTAGTATCAAATTTATTTGTACATAATTTAAAAAGTAGTGATATAAAGAAACATAGCAATGAAATTGTTATAACAATGGCATTACAGCATCCTTTATGTAAATTAAAGAGGTAAATCTATATACAAGTCTTATAAACAACTATTTATTATATTTGTATTTGTGTTATAAGATAACTTTAAATATATAATATTTTATTAAAATTTCTATTGAATAATACATACATATCTTATTATAGATATAAGAACATGATTCATAGCTTAATAAAAAGTAACGGCACAAAGATGGGTGTCGAACGATTACAAGAAGCTCTTATAAAATGGGAGCAAGTACATGATGAACAAGATAAACGTCAAAAAGAGGCGGAAGCTACAAAATTATTTTGGGAAAATTCTGGGAAGCTAGGAGAATCGCTAAGGTCTCCCAATAGAAGGCTGATTCGAGAATCAAGAGCATATCCGCTATCGATACTTAATTCTGGTAGATTTTCATCGCATTGGTTTGTTTTACTAACGGATATTTTCATACATGTTACTGGCACTACGCATACAATCCACCCGCTTCGGACATTATGGGTAGAACTTCTGCCAGATTCCGAAAATGTGCAGGTACAAAATTAATAATTTCCTCTATTACATTTTATAATAATGTGAAAACTAATATAATAGCAAATGTATCTAAAAATAAATTTATATATATTTTTAGAACGCTATATCGGTGGTGGCACCAGAAGATAATTTCGTGTTATACACTCCTACTCCTTCCGAGCGGAATGAGTGGTTACATGCCCTACAAAATACTATAAAATGTAGTTTGCAAAGAGTGATCGGAAATGTGCCTCCATTAGCACGATCAAGCTCATTCACTTTCATAAAACATAATGTTTTTAAGGATGCAAAATATACTGGTTTGTAAAATTATATTTCACTGAAAAGCATTATGTATAAAAACCATTTGTACTAAGTCATATCACGAATTTATACAGGACGATGGTTAAATGGTAAACCACATGGTTCTGGAAAATTGGAATGGTCAGACGGTCGTACATATGTAGGTCAATTTCATAAAGGTGTTATTCATGGTACTGGAAAAATGGAAATTCCAATGCAAGGTGTATATGAAGGCCAATGGAAAGATGGTCAGCAAAATGGATATGGAACAATGAAGTAAGATTTATATCTTGAAAACATATTTTGTAAAATGTATTCATGTGGTTATTAATTTTTTTTATTTTATGAAACAATATGTGTATTTCCACGTAAACTTTTCTTTCTAACATGACTTTTGAGTAACAAATTATTCACAGAAAATTAATTATGCAAGGATATTTTAGGTACACTAATGGAGATTTTTATGAAGGATACTTTAAAGATGGATTACCTCATGGTCATGGTGTCAAAAAAGAAGGCCACTTTATGGCATCAGTTGCATCTGTTTACATTGGAGAATGGGCTGCTGGCGTTAAACAAGGTTACGGAATAATGGATGATATAATGACAGGTAAATATACATTTATTAAAAAAAAACTATAAATAAAAAATTCTAGAAATAAAATCAATAGTTTTATATAATTTGTGGTTAATTATAATGTCGAAGTTACATATTTATTATTAATTCGATTGTAGGTGAAAAATATCTTGGATCATGGAGCAATGGCATGAAACATGGTAATGGTTTGATCGTGACACTTGATGGCATTTATTATGAAGGTGTTTTTACACAAGATATCTTAACGGTAATTGTAAATTTTTTTATATAAAATATTTTAAAAAAAATAAAACATTTTTAAAAATAGATTATTGATTTTGACGTTGTCCATTGAAGGGTCATGGAGTAATGGTATTTGAAGACGGTACCCATTATGAAGGTGAATTTAAGTCTGCAGGAATATTTTGTGGAAAAGGTACATTAACATTCCGAAGTGGCGACAGATTAGAAGGCAATATGAATGGTGCATGGAACGAAGGTGTCAAAGTTATTGCTACATTGCATATGAATAAAGCTAGTGGGACTGCGCAAATTAATTCAAAACCAGCGTAAGTATCATACTGTATTATTACAATATTAAATATAAAAATTGCTTTAGTAACAAATACTAAATTTCAAAATAACAAATAGTAAATTAATTAACAGTTAAAAAAATAACAATAATTTTCATTCTCATTATTTTTGTTAGATCTTTTGGAAAACTATGTGTATCTCCGGATCAAAAGTGGAAAGCGATATTCAAACAATGCTATCAGCAACTTGGTGTATCTGAACCTGTCACAAAAAATTCTAGTTACAGTGAAAAATCTATAGAAACGCAAAAAGTATGGCAAAATGTTGCTAGTATAATAACAAAATCTCATCAAAAAACATTGCAGCGAAAAAAGCTGTCTGCTAATACTTTAAATAATACGAAAGAAAAAAGTAACGAAACTATCGATCAGCTGGATAAGATACCAGGTTTTGGACGAGACAAACTCACCAGTCAGACTTACAATGAAGTTCATAAGTATTTGGTGAAAGCTTTCGAAAGTCCGCATCATCCATTAGGCGCTCTTTTAACAGAAATAGCTGCGGTATATACAGCTACTTATGGTGGAGTAAGAGTACATCCGTTATTACTTAGCCATGCAGTGTCAGAGCTTCACAGTATTACAACAAGAATATATGAGATTGTGCTTCTTTTATTCCCAGCTCTACCACGTTGTGGCAAAGAGTATGTCCTTGAAACTGATAGTGAAGAAGAGTATGTATTATGAAATGTATATAAAAATTATATCTAAGATTTTCAAATCAATAACACATTCTGATTTTTAGGCAAGTCATAAGTGCTGCCGCGATACTTCATCCAATATTACTGCCACGTGTACATTCAGCACTTTTTGTATTATATGCCTTACATAATAAAAAGGAGGATGATGCATATTGGGAAAGATTGATGAAATGGAATAAACAGCCTGACATAACTCTGATGGCCTTCCTTGAAATTGATCAGTAAGTAATAAATTTATAGCAATAGAAAAAAATTAATTGTTCTATATAGAGATATTCTATAATATTGTAGTAATTATACTCGTATTTAATTGTTATAATTTCTTGCACTTTCTTACAAAATTGCAGAAAATTTTGGAAGACTACAAATGTAATGAGCATTTCAGACAATTCATTACCATATCAGCATGAACCATACTTCAGTGAGGCTATAGAAACTTTACAGCAACTTAAAACAACTTTTTCGCCTTTAGAAAAACTGTTAGTAGTCAGAAATACCTTTGAACAAATGACACAAGTAAGAATAATGTATAGGCAATAATTTTGATATTGCTATTTATATAAACGCGTCTAAATAAATTATTTATATTAATGCATTTTTCTTTATCTAACAATAGGCAGTACAAAAACAACTAGGATCTACGTATTTATGGACGATGGACGAACTATTTCCCGTGTTTAGTTTTGTTGTAGTGCGTGCTAGTGTGTTACAATTAGGGAGCGAAATACATTTTATTGAGGACTTCATGGAGCCATACTTACAAAACGGAGAACTTGGCATTATGTTCACTACTCTTAAGGTCAGATATAATTATAACAGATAAAATAGAAAATAAGAACTATTTAATAAAAATAATTAATTTGATTGTAGGCATGTTATTACCAGATATTACAAGAAAAAACAAACATGGGCGATTAAAAGCTATGTTTCCACAAATATATGGTACAATGAAATGATCTATAAATATATATATGAATAAGATATATATATATATATGTGAGAATATATAAGGTTACATCCGTAAAACATAACAAGATAAAAATGGACATATGAAAAGTATGTATTTGTATTATAATAAACAAAAGTGATAATTTGCATTTAGGATACATAATATAGGCTTTAGTATCTGAATTATGCAAAGCCAAAGTCATATGCGATATAAAGTGGCATAACATATCAATTTATTTTGTCATTATAAAATATATATAAGTTTACTATTGACAGATAGTTATCAATCATTAGCTAATTCAATGTTCTACAAATAATGCTTGCATATATATAAAAATTTCAGTACTTCCAATTATTTGTTATCCAAGGATACCAGTGCATTTAAAAACTATAGAAATGCATAGCTCAATATTGTGATAAAAGAGTTACCTTTATTTATATATCGTATATTTTATTTTCTCTATATTACAATGTTAGCTTACAGAAACGCTTAGAAAACTATTTAAAATTTACATATGATTGCTTATCATTATTAAATTCCTAATTTGTGAATATATCACTTTTAATAGAGATTCCCTTTTATACGATTTGCAACATGCATCATAATCATTTCAATAACGCTTTCCACATTTATTTATTATGATTTTAAAATATAAATAAATATATATTATAATACATACTATAACTATTGTAATACAAATGAATACAAATGAAGAAAAAGAGGAAATTACCCTTTTATCTGAATTAAACAACTCAACAAATTGTTTCTATTATAATTCATATAAAAGAGTATATTTCTACTCTGTAATTTGCAAGAATATGTACTAGATATCTGTTAAATTTCAAGTATAATCCATTAAAACACATATGTATAGTATTGTAAGAGATACAATTATATACATATATATTAATTCATTAAAACGTATGATTAATACATATATATTAATTAAAATTAAAATGATAGCTATGTGAAAAATATTTACAATAATTTTAAGAACTTGTTTTAATTATTTTAAACTATTTTAGAACGTGCATACATATATAATTC